>MCJB01050886.1:38304-59832 GCA_002018475.1 Nicotiana obtusifolia | reverse complement strand
TCTGCTTTTTGGTTTTCTCGAGGTTTTTCCGAATTTTCTGGGTGGAAGGGGTTTTGAGAAAAGGGGATATATATTGAGGTTGTTTTATTTCTGGGAGGGAAGGGCTTTAGGGCTAGAAAGAACCTTAGGTTTCTTCTGGGTTTGGTTTCGGTTTTCAGAGTTCTCAAAACGAAAAAAAAGATTCGAGTTGTCTTCTTCTTCTTGGTTCTCTTCTCTGTTTTTTTTAGAAACGGAAGAAAACATTGAGTCCGTTCTAATCTTTTCCTTCTTGGTTCTGCTTAAACGAATCAAAAACAAAAAAAAGGGTCAATTAGATTCAGTTTGTTCCAAAAATCAGAAAATTAACATTTCCATCTCGAAATCGGAATTTGACTTGGGGTTTAATCGAGGTTCGTCACTGAATTGAAGGTCGTCACTCGAGGTCGGCCCGCGGCTCCTTATTTCAACATCCAGGAGTAATCGACATTCTAGTTTTCAGGTTCATTCTTCACTTTCTGTTTTTTTATAAATTCGAAGACTCTGTTGGAGTGATATGAACGTGTTGTGAATATGATTTGAATGTTTGAATGTTTTGATTTGGAATGGTTTGTCTTTAAGTCGATATTCGTTTAATTAAGTCGATCGAGTCCCTAGCCTGCGGTCATTAAGCTGTTCTGTTCATCTGAGCCTTGTTATGGCCTGGAAGTGATTAGTCCTTTCCTGTTCACCAACTGCTTTTGAACTTAATATCTGAACTTTGAAGCAATTTTACTGTTGTTTGGAGCTTGGGACATTGTGTGAGTCCATTAAATTTTTCGTTCAGTAACGAAGAGAACATTTCTGTTGCGCAACTAATCTGTAGGAGAATCTTTCATTCAGTAATAGATTCATGCATTAGATGAGTCTTGTTAGTTTGTTTTTCTTAAAAATTAATATGAAGCTTGCTTGAATTGCTATTAGGAAGAGTCAGCTTTTTGTATTTTTTTTGTAATTTAGTATAGCATTTCACACTTAGAGTCTTCACAAGCAAAAGAGCCACGATGGAATTAGCAAACATAAGGATTAGGAATTATTAGCCATTGCAATGGAAGTATCTGCTTGGTAAAAGCTTATAAGCTATCTGTGATGCTTATTGTTAGTGTTGAGTTGGGTATATATATGTTAGAAGTTAGTAAATGATAATACTTGTAAGGTTCTTGTGACTTGACCCTCAATCTAAGCTCTGCCCGGCTGTCATCAATTGCCTTCCCAAAATACTCATTTCTTCGTTTTTCACGGCGGTCATGCTAACCACAGTTTCATACAGTAATAGTAATAAGTCTGTTGCTTGCGGTTTGAAATATGTGATGGTCACAGTTTTGCTCAACTAGTCTTTACTTGAACAGCTCGTGTCATGTAAATTTTTCTCTATTTATATGTTTGCTATAATCTGAAAATCTGCTTACTTGATGGAACAATTCTTGTTGCTTAATCTCCGTTCCCCTCTATGGCTTATGCGTTTGTTGCGACTTGGGTCGCGGGAGGGGGTTGAACGTTAAATATAAAAGGTTAAGTTCATATTGTTATATATTCGATAGTAGCATGTTTATGCCGACTACACTTGGGTAGGCAAACTTAGGATATTTTAATTAATCTTGAGGCAAGAGGTTGTTCCTTTAGTTATATTTATCCGGGGAATGCCCCGAGGGACTTGTATATATTATATTCCGGGGAATGCCCCGAGGAGTTTGTATTTGGATGCTTAAAGAAATTTGTAGTATTTTAGTTTTAGTTTTATTTTATCTTTTATTAGGTGGGAACAACCTCGAACCTCATGTGTGTTTGTTTTCTTCCGTGGTGTTTTATCTCAATTCAAATATTCCAAAAGCCAACTAAATTGAGTACGCAACCGTGATTTTTCACGGGACTCGGGGAATGCCTAACACCTTCTCCCCGAGTCAACTGAACCCTCTTATCCAAATCTCTGGTATGAACTTGACTTCGAGTCTAAGTTCTGAAATTGTGGCCTGACGCACCAGAGTCAATCGTCAGGTGGCGACTCTAAATTTATTTTGTCACTTTTAAAATCTTTTTTTCGAGTTTTATTAGATCTTTTATTTATTTGAAAGGTTTAGTAAAATCTCGCGCTCTAAAAAAGTGGGGTGAGAATTCCCATCATCTTTTTCATCTTTCCAGTTTGCGCCAAGGGATCAGCTACCTTATTCAAATATACTATTACGCGGTGCCTTACTGAGGTTCTTTGGAAGGGCAACGTAAGGCTAAGTAATCGATGTCAGTACGATTGCTGTCCACCAACTAAGGTTCCCTCTGTACGCTAGACTAGATTGTCAGTGCCGTACGGAAAAACTAATGTCGTGAGCAACTGAGAACAGTAGAGAGAATTGAGAAAAAAAGCTTGATTGTATAAATGAAAGCTATTACAGAAAAGTTACGCGGTGCCGAGGGGGAGAGACACCAGTACAAAGAATTGTTTGCTTGCTAGACAGTTTTGAATGCTTGATCCCCCTAATAATGCTTAAAAAAATAAACCAAAGTTACAAGAGTTGACCTATATATGAAAGCTGTAGATGCATACTAAAAGAAAATAAAGTAAATCTATTCTATATTTACAATGAAAAGGATTTAGTCTTCTACAAGGTAGAAACAAGTCCGTTTGCAGCAACTTTGTCATGAAGATTAGGGTCCGCGCACACAGATCTGCCTGTGGCTGTGCGCTGGTGCTGGTTATCAGTGAGGTGACAGAGGCGCCTGCGCGTTTGTCACTTGGAGCTGCCGAAACCACGGGACCTTCGTTAGGAGACTTATCAGGACGCCACGAGACGCGTTCAAGGAGTCATGGGGCATGGCTGAAAAGCCGCCCGTGACAATACGTGTGATCCAGGGGTAGGCAGTCCATTGTCCTTAATAGAAACCTGCAATCCTTTAACAAATGTGAGAAGATCAAGCAATACTTGTAAGTCTGTTTTCACAAAAAGTAGAAAAAGTGACTAGTTTAGTTTTAAAAGTCATTAAAATAAATGGTATAGATGAACGTCCTTTTCCTGTAATATTCGACTATTAGACTTTGAAAAAGAAATTGGCACACAGATTAACTCGTGATGTTAAGTTTATGACTTGCTAATTCCTATATAGGGATTAAAAATAAAAGGTGTATGGTTCTTTTTGGTCCAATAGTCAATCCATAGAAAGTACATTTACTGTAATAAGTAATTTTTTGATAATGTACAAAATACTACTTTGAGCATACTACTATGCATGATACTCGGTAACAATATATATCACACGGCTAACACAATTTCGGGCGTATTTCTCACAAATCATGCCATTTATTTTGTCTCTTCACATGCATGTGAGTATGTGACATCGTAATCTCGATGTTCATGAGTTTTAGGTTTGAGGTTACTACTATTAGTTAAAGTTAAACTAATTTTACAAATTAACTTATAATATTGAACGTCAAATGAATACGATCAACAAATATATACTAAATAATCAGAAAGGAAAATAAAAACACAGAATTCTAGTGGGATGGATCAGTTTACACACATTGCAGTAGATATACATAGAGTCAGAATTTTTAAGTTTGGAACCAATATTAATTCTGCCATTAATTACCAGCTAGATGCCTGGTGATTGCAGTAGAAGATGTCCTTTTATCTGAGGAACATTTATTATGTTGGAGTAATAATTCAAATTCTGAAGTTATATTTTTAAGATGCACTTGTCATCAACTTCAAATTGTTGAAATACTTGTCTCTAATTCCCAATTTGTTAATGTCGTACTAGTCACTAGTGTTGATCAATTGCTAAAGTCCTTGTCTCTAACTTTCAACTGTTGATTCACTTGTCTAACTTCAAATTGTTGATGCACTTGTCACTAACATATTACAACAGCTTTTTAGGTTGTCCTATAAACACATGAGTTAACTTCTCTCACTCCTACAAAATGGTTCCATTCCATCCGTGGCGGATTCAAGATTTTAAGGTCGTGGGTGTTCACTCTCTGGTCATATTAAAAAATTGATTCATGCAAGAATCGATCCCTAACCACTTCATATTTGTGCACTCTATTCTCACCTCTTAACCAAAGCACCCAGAAGACTTTTTGTTTAATGGGTGCTTGCTAGTTCTTCATACCAGTATTACCTGTATTTTCTATAATTATACAAAATTTGCGTCGGGGTTAATGGATGCTTCAGCACCCGACACAGTCAACGTAGATCCGCCCCTGCATTTTATTATACATATCAGTTGATATTATAGCATTTGATTTTTCTTTTGTAGTAGTATAGCTGGCATTGTTGCTAACTTGTTATAGAGTGAATTTTATTTAGTGAGATCTCATGATCTGCTTCAACAGACTGAATCTTCAATTATTGGACTATTAATCTGTTACTATTCTCTATTAGAGGCGCAAATTAATGCTGACACATTCCAGCTCTTATATAGGCCAATAATGCAAAGCATTTAAGCTAGGAATGCCTCGGAACTCGAGATACTTAGAAGTAGCAATAATATTCATGTCAAAACTGTTGTTTACTCCTCAATCATGCCAGTGACTGGTTTTTGCAGCCGCACAAAGGGCCAATCCATGCACCCATTTTACTGTTTCCCATGCATGAAAAAGGGAACATATTACTACTACTATTACTTGCTAGCTGGCTTAATTCTTTTCTTTTTAATTTTTCTCTTTTGATCTTCTAAAGATTTCCTTTGTTCAACTATTATCGAATTAGTTGAACCTCACAACAGCTAGCTGATGAACTTGCTTAGCTCACCTAATCAGACACAGTTTTATTTTTAGTTTTTTTTTTCTAATTTCCTATGGTTGTTTAGTGTTGTTTTCTCACCTTGCCGAACTATTCCACGTTTGTATACGTCAATATTATTGATAGATTGAATGATATCCACGATTAAGATTTTCGATCAAGATTCAAATATAAAAGCGCTATTCAAAAAGTTAAGTTACAAGTTCGTTTGCGATTAGTAACATTTCGAGGTCATGTTGAGTGAAATTAGTAGAAAAAATGAGGTTATTCTAATTATAGGTTTCAAAAATCAATGTATACTGCATTTTTATAACCCAAAAAGAAAAAACTTAACGAGGTTAACCATCATGATGATGAATCCCTTACCACCCATAAGTAAAGTCTATTCTATCGTACAACAAGATGAGAGCCAGAGAGAAGCACCACATGCTCCTAGTTTTTCTGGTGATTCCACATCTTTTCTAGCCTCTCCTACTTCTTTCAACAACAACAACAGAAACTTCACTCAGAGAGTTAACTTTGACTCCAAAAGGAATGAAAATTCCGTGTTTTGCAAGTATGGCAAGAAAACTGGACATACTGTGGACAAATGCTATAGGCTGTATGGATTTTCTGCTGATTTTAAGTTCACCAAGAACAAGAAATCAATATCTTGTATCTAGACTGAAGTTCCATATGCCTCTCCTTCTTGTTCTTCTACTGCCTCCTCTAATAATTCAGCTCATGGTTTTACCAATGAGCAATATCAAGATCTCCTAAGTATGTTTTAGCAAGTTCAACTCTCTACTAGGATGTCTCCTGGTGCTTCCTCCACAAAAGACTCTGCCTTTGCTTATTTTGCAGGTTTGTTCAGTGCTTATGCTCCTGATTATCCTGTTTCTCATGCATGTGCATCTTCACAGCTAGGTATACAACCTTGGATTTTGGATTCAGGAGCCACTAACCATATGACTCCACACCAAACATCTACTTCAAAATCTCACACCTTTACCTAAACCCTTCCTTATTACTTTACCCAATGGTTATAAAGTAAAAATTATATCAACTGGATCATTACATCTTAAACATGATAAAATATTGGTCAATGTTTTGTGTATATTCTTTCCAATTCAATTTAATTTCTATTCATTAACTTATCACACAGTTGGATTGCATAGCAGTACTTACCAAAATCAATTGTCTTTTACAGGGCCTTTTTCTGAAGAGGCCACTGGTAATTGGAAAGGTTACTGGGAGATTATACTATATACATCCAGATGTTGATTTGTTTCCATCTTCTCTTACCGCCTCTATAGTACAACCTGGTTCAATTTCTTGTAATAAGCCAAGTTCATTTACCTCTTGTTTCACTCAACCTTCAATTGTTGTTGATTCTTCTTGTAATCAAACATCCATTATTATAAAATGGACTTATTTTGACATCAAAGCTTAGGTCTTATACCTTTCCATAAAATGAGATCTATTTCTTATTTGTCTGACAAAGTTTCTTCTAAACAATCTTTCCTTTGTCCAATCTGCCCAATGGCTAGACAATAGAGGTTACCTTTTCATGACAGTTCTATACAATCTACTCCCAACTTCCAACTCGTTCACATTGATATTTGGGGACCCTATAACACTAAAACATATAATGGGTTCACGTATTTTCTCACTTTAGTGGATGATTATACTAGAGTAACCTGGACACACCTTCTCTCTTGTAAGGGTAATGCCCTATCTATCCTTAAGGCATTAACATCCATGGTCAAAGTTCATTTTCATTCCAATGTTCATACTTTTAGGTCAGATAATGCTTTTGAATTAGGTAGTAATGCTGAAGCCATTAACTCCTTTGGAAATGAGGGTATTCTTCATCAAACAACCATTCTTCACACCCCCAAAAAAAAAAATGATATTGTGGAAAGAAAACACAAACACCTTTTGGAAGTTGCCAGGGCACTTCTATTTCAGTCTAAGCTTCCTCTCAAGTTTTGGGGTGAGTGCATACTTACTGCTACTTACCTTATCAATAAAATGTCTTCACCTCTTCTGCTCAACCTCTCTCCTTATGAAAAATTACATGGCAATCTACCCGCTTATGAACACTTAAAATCCTTTAGCTGCCTTTGCTTTGCCACATGTCCTAAGGTGGGCAGGGACCAATTCCAATCAAGAGCCATCTCCTGCTTATTTTTGGGTTACCCCTGTGGAAAAAAGGGTTACAAGTTGTTGAATCTCTCTAATTTTTCTGTTTTTTATTCTAGAGATGTAGTGTTCCATGAACATGTTTTTCCTTACAAATCAACATCTTATTCTCCTCCTTCATTCTTTCCTTACTTTGTACAACCATTTACTGAATTCCCTTCTCCCCCTCCTCTCAGTCCTATCATCTCCAATCTTCCTTCTCCTAGTTCTACTGTTTCTAATTCCTCCTCTAACATTCCTTCTCCTTCTCATATTTATCCTCCTCTTAGGAAATCTCTAGAACATTTACCAAACCTACCTACCTGAATGACTATATTTGCAGTTCTGCTTTACTTCCTGCTCCTTCACCTGACTCCTCCATGGTTGCTCCTAGTGACCCCCATATGCATGAGCCTCAGTTTTACCAGCAGGCAGCATCAAATCCTGCATGACAGGAGGCTATGCTATATAAATTTAGGGATTTTGAAGCAAACCAGACGTAGGACACTATTCCTCTACCACCTAACAAGAAAGACATTCCTTGCAAGTGGGTTTATAAAATCAAACAAAGGGCTGATGGTTCTGTTGAAAGGTATAAGGCAAGACTGGTTATTATGGGTGATGCTCAAAGGGAAGGCATTGATTTCACTAAAACTTTCTCCCCTTTGGTCAAACTGACCACTATTAAATGCCTATTGACCATGCTATCAAAAGAGGTTGAATTGTTTTTCAACTCGATGTAAACAATGCTTTTCTCCACGGTGACCTAATTGAGAAGGTCTACATGAAGGTTCCTCCTAGCCTTTACATCTCTTCTTCTTCCACTTCTTCACCACTGGTTTGCAGACTTAAGAAGCTCCTCTATGGCCTCAGAGAGGCTTCCAGACAGTGGTTTTCAAAACTATATGAAGCCCTGCTCTCTAGAGGCTACATTTCCAGTCCTAATAATTATTCTCTTTTAACCAAATCAACTTCTGGTTCTCTGGTGGTTCTTGCTTTATATGTGGATGACATCCTCTTAGCTGGGGATAATGTCTCTGAATTGAACTCCTTAAAGTCTTTCTTGGACTCTTGAATCAAAATCAAGGATCTCGGTACAGTACATTATCTTTTGGGGTTAGAAATTTCCAAACATCATCAAGGCTACCTTATGATTCAACATAAGTATGCCACTGATCTTCTCGCTGAGTTTAATTGCCAGCATTTCACTCCTGTTCTCACTCCTTTGGACCCTTCCTCCAAATTGGTATTGGACATGGGAGAGCCAATTACTGATCCCAGCACCTACAGAAGATTGATAGGCAAACTTAACTTCTTACAACACACCAAGCCAGATATTTCTTTTTTTGTGCAGCACTTGAGTCAATTTCTTTAGAAGCCTCAAGTGCCCACATGCAGGATGTTTTCCATGTTCTAAGGTACCTAATGAATGATCCAACCCAAGGCATTATGCTTTTCAACAATTCTGATTTTTCTCCTCTTGGTTATTCTGACTCTGATTAGGCTGCCTGTGCTGTCTCTCACAAATCTATATTTGGTTTCTATACCACTCTTAGTGGCAGTCTTGTTTCATGGAAAAGTAAGAAGCAACCTACTATATCCTTGTCTTCAACTGAAGCTGAGTACAGGGCCTTGAGGAAAATTGTTGCTGAAGTTTCTTGGTTAGTTCGACTTTTGAGTGATCTTGGTCTGCCCATTTACAGTCCTGTTCCCATTCACTGTGACAGTCAAGTTTCCTTACACATAGCTAAGAACCATGTCTTCCATGAATGTACCAAACACATAGAAATTGATTATCATTATGTACATGAATGTCTGAATTCTGGCCTTATTTCTTTACATTTTGTTCCCAGTTCTGCCCAGCTCACTGAGATCATGACTAAAGTCTTATGTGGACAGCCTCACAATGGTATTCTTTGCAAGCTTGGTGTGTTTTCTCCTTCCAACTTGAGGGGGGGGGGGGAAGGGTGTTAACACTGGCACTACATTCCAGGCCCAATACAAGCAAGAGCTACATGGCCCTTCAAGATACACACAACCAAAATATCCAGGAGTGTTTTGAAAAAGCATAGTAACACTTGCTAACTCCAAGCAAGAACTGAATGTATCCAAACGAAACATACCATAATATTATAATTTGTAATATAGTATTTAAACCAAACGTACCATAATATCTAATTTGGAATACAATATTAGTACAAAACATAGTGCAATATTCTAATTTGGAATACAGTATTCAAATCAAATATACTACAACATTCTAATTTGGAATACAATATCCAAACCAAACATACGATAATTTTTTAATTTGAAATATAATATTCAAACTAAACATGATACATTATTCTAATTTGGAATACAATATCCAAATCAAATATATCACAATATTCTAATTTGGGATATATAATATTATATTTTAAAATACAGTAGGTAAACATGGTAAAATATATTTATAAAGTAGGTACACAGAGTAAAATAAATATTTTAATTGTATATGATGTTAACTGATATTTTCAATGGGAATATCAGATTATCCTTAGAAAAAGTATTTCGTTGGCAATCTTATGTCTCTAAAGTCAACGGTGTTTTGTAAAACATCCTATGTCTCTAGAATCAATGATGTTTTGTAAAATCAGTTTCGCTGTACTTTTTCGAGTCAGATTAACGGGTCTCCAGTTTGTTGCTTGTATATTTGTAACGACCCGGCTAATTATTTTGAGTATTGTAGTCTCATTCCTATCTATTGCCTCCTTTATATTATATTGGGTATGTGGCTTGACAAGGTATTTGGTTTTGGTTCAAGTGAGTTTCGGAGTGAAATGAGATACTTAGTCCCAAAATTGGAAGTTTAAGTTGAAAGAATTGACCGAAATTTGACTTTTGTATAGACGACTTTGGAATGGAGTTTGACAGTTTCGATAGCTCTATACAGTGATTTTGGACTTAGGAGCGTGTTCCGATATTGATTTGAAGGTCCGTCGGTCATTTCGGCTTGAATTTGGCAAATAGTTAGAAAATTGAAGGTTTAGAAGGTTGAAAAGTTTGACCGAGAGTTGGCTTTATTGATATCAGGTTCAGATTTTGGTTCCAGAAGTTGGAATAGGTTTGTTGTGTCAATTATGACTTGTGTGAAAAATTTGAGGTCAATTGGAGTTAGTTTGGTATGTCTCGGCATTAGTTTTAGAGTTAGAAGTTTATATATTCGATAGACTTGAATCGATGTGCAATTTATGATTTTAGTATTGTTTGATGTGATTTGAGGCTTCAAGCGAGTTTGTATCATGTTTTAGGACTTGTTGGTATGTTCGGACTAGGCCCCGAGGGCTCCGGGTGTATTTCAGATTGAGTTAGAACCTTTTGTTCTTGAAATAAGATCGCTGGTTTTTCCTGTTCTAGTTTCCTTCTATGCAATCGCGAAGATTCTCCTTGAATCGCGTAGAGTCCTTAGGGAGTGCTAAATTTTACTCTTCGCATTCGCGAAGCCAGGGGTGTGATCGTAAAGGTTGATGAACTTGGGCATCGCGAACGGGTGCAGTGGATCGCGTTCGCGTATAAGGAAGGTGAGGCAGTTGGGATGTACAAGATGTTCTTCGCGTTCCTGTGGCTTGGAACGCGATCGCGTAAACTGAGAAAGCTGGTTATCGCGTTCGCGACTGAGCTCACGCAGTCGCTTAGGAGGTTTTATGAGCTGAGGAAGATTTGTTCTCCGCGATAGCATAAGAGGATAACTGGGAAGCCGTATTAGATTTTCAAAAAGAGGATTTTATTTCATTCTTTATCTTTTGACTTAGAGTGCTCGGTTTGTGGCGATTTTTAGAGAGATTTTCGAGGAATTGATCAGGATAAGTGATTCTAACTCGGATTTGGCTATTATATATGAACTCATCGTTATTTTATCATTTACTTAGTGTTTTGATTTTTTTTAATCAGAATCACCTAATCGGTGCGGGGTTAGGCCTGATCCCAACCAGTATATATCACATAAGAAGAGTATATGGAAGAGAACATAAACCTTAGCTTCCAATACAAGATGATGGTAGACACAGAACTTTCTACACGACAGTTTTACAAATAGAAAATTTGTTGAGGAGGACTCCTCCTTTACAATTTGACAAAAGTAATCTAAGCATTGTACAACTACTATGTTATAGCTATCCATAATCAAAAGTGAAATTCCTTGTTTGTGCTCTAATTCGGAAGTTGGGAAGATCATCAATGTCATTCTTCAAATAGCTTTTAATTATCTAAGGAAAAGCTAAATCCTGTGTGAAGAAAAGATTCTGCTTTGAGTGCTCGCCCATGTTAACAAGAAAGTCAGCTATACTATTAGCCTCTCTATAGCAGTGCTGAAACAAAATGTTTCCCTGAACCTTCAACTCCATTATCTTGTTAATAATGTACTTAACTTGCCAAGATGATTTATACGATCCTATGATCATACCAATAATAATCATAGAATCAGATTCCACCAAGACATTGAAATGTCCATTGCAAATACACCATTGCATTCCAACCAGAATAGCCTTTGCCTCGACAACATTATTAGAACATATTCCAAAAAAAAAACTACATATGCCATAATCAATTGACCACTTTCACTTCTAAGAATACCCCCTCCACCCGCACTATCTGGATTTTCTTTATTACATCCACCTGTATTTAGTTTAAGAGTCATAAGGTGTGGATTCTTCCATCTGATGCATTGAATATTAACCTTAAGTTTGAGCTTTTCAATTTGCTCACAAGCCATATTCCATTGATTATCCAAAATGAGCGAAGAAAATTAATAGGAAATCAACATTTTCATCAGAGAAATAACATGATTTATTATCCTACCAAGTGTGCTGTTTACTCGTTCATACTTGTAGTTGCATCTTGCTTTTCATACTTCCCAGCAAATAATGGATGGAAAGCACTATAGTGACTACTGACTTTAAATTAAACCTTGAGACTGAGCGCTGCTTCTCACCTTTCAGTTCATTACAAGGAAAGACTAAAAAGAAAAAATGAAGCTTTCGGCGGACACGAGCCCTCGGGACTTGACACTAAAGAATGTACTTTATTGTTGTGTTTGGTTAGACACCAGTGCATCAGAGTGTATCTAAATGCCTCCTTGCTTGACTGCCACTCCACATGTTCTAGAGAAAAAATCCCAAATGGTTGAGGCTAGTTCAATTTCTCTAAATAAATGATCAATGCTCTTCATTGCTCCTTATGTACAACAATAACATCTGGAAGGTCCATAGACATTAAATCTCTGTAATACTTCATCTGTAGAGAGCTTCTTTGCAAGAAGCCTTATCATAAAAAATAAGACTTTAAATGGGATTTTAGGATGCCATACTTTAGAAGTAGTCAATTTGACATTCTTGGTCTTCTTTAAGGATTTCCAAGTTGACTTGCAAGTAAAAGGCCATACTGATTTGGTGTCCAAACAGGAAAATCATTGTCCTCATCATAGATTTCAACATCAAGGACTTGAGATACCAACGCCATTGGAAGGACTTCTAGAAGTTTGACTTGATTCCAAGGACCATCATCTAGAAAATCTGATTCCAAGAACCTTTTTTGATTTGTAGTTGTGAGGAAAAAAACTTTGCTAATGGTACAATGCCAACCCAATTGTCCCACTAGAAAGAGAGATCCCCGGTGGCTGCTTTCTAAATAATAAACTTTCCACAATCTTTCCTAGCATCAAGTAATCTATTCCAAGTGTGTGATTGTCCACCAACCCATTTCTTTTTAACAGGATGTGCTCTTGGACAGTATTTGGCTTCCATGAACGTTCTCCATAGAGTTCTCTTTGTTTTAAAGCTCCACCATAACTTAGCACCAAGAGCATTGCTAAAATCCGGGATAGACCTAATATCCATCCTACCTTTATTTGTAGGGTAGCGTTTTTTTCAGGAAATCCAATGAAATTTCATTTTGCCTTCTAGCTCACTCCAGAAAAAGTTAGCAAATAATTTTTTATTTGGGAGATCGTGGTCTTAGGCAACTGCACAACTGATAAGGTATGTAATGGTATGGACTGAACAACATTTCTGATCTAGACTGCTATACCCTCAACAGAAAGCATATTTCCTTGCCACCCTTGCATTTTTTCTGAGATTTTGACCATCCATTCCTTCAAAGTACGAAACTTTCTTTCTACATGAATAAATAGGACACCCAGATAAGAGAATGGAAATTTAGAATGAGTAAATCCTGTGAGGTGAATAATGTCATCAATGACTTCTTGAGGAGTGTTGGATGCGAGTAAAAAGCATGATTTGCTTTTGTTTACCAACTGTCCTGAGCCTTTCTCGTAGTCTGAGAGTTTTTCCATCATTGACATGAGAGATAATGGATCACCAGAAGAGAATAGTATATTGTCATCTGCATAACTCAGATGAGTAATAATTAGGACACCCTCTATCTACTGCATAAGAGAACACTTTCATCTTTTATGTAATGACCCGAATGGTCGTTTTGATCTCTAGCCGTCATTCTTACGATTTGAGGCCTTGAGTAGCTTCGCTTCATGTTTATGAATTGTATGCGCAGTCGGCATTGAATTTCGGGAAGTTCGGAATTGATTTAGATGGAAAATTCTCAATTTGGAAATTTTAACTTGGAATAGTTGATCAAGATTTGACTTTTGAGTAAACGACCTCAGAATTGGGATTTGAAGGTTCCAATAGGTTCTTATGATGATTTCAGACTTGGGCGTATGTTTGGGTTGAGTATCGTGTGGTCCGGAAGCATTTCGACGCTTATTCTGAAAAGTTGGCATTTTGAAAGTTTTAAAACTTCCTAAGATTGATTTGAAATGAAATTTGATTTTATTGATGTCCGTTTGGGATTTTGAGCCTTGGAATAGGTTCGTATCATGATTTGTTACTTGCACGTAAATTTTGGCATCATTCAAGAATGTTTAAGTGTAATTCGGACGTGTTCGGCGAAGTTTTGAAAGTTGAAAGAGGTGTTTTGATCATCGATTCGTGGTTTGGATGTTTTTTGGTGTGATTTGAGGCCTCGAGCAAGTTTGCATCATGTTTTGAAAATGGTTGGTATGATTGGACAGGGTCCTGGGCCCTCCGGTGTGTTTCGGATGGGCTACGGGCCATTTCGCCATGTTTGAGCTGCTGTTTTTGAGATCTGGTGCATCCTTCTTTGAGATCATGAAGAAAGGGCCACGATCTCGAAGAGCAAAGTGGTGTTTCAGGCGGGGGTGATTCTTGAAGTTCGTTTTCTCCATATATCATAAGGTAAGTTATTCCTACTTGTTTTGTGTTAAATACATGCGTTATATATGGATTTTAACATGAAAATTTGATAGAAATTATGGAATTTTTGAAAGAAAATCTAGAAATAGTATTTTTATATTTTGCCACGAAATTGGACATGAAATTAGAAATAAATTGTTGACTTTTCAAGAGGAGTTGGGAATCATTATAAATTGTTAAATTATAGGCATTGGAGTATATTTTAATTGATTTGCACGTTATTTGACTAGTTTTGGATCGTTTGACTTTGAGTCGAGGAGTTAGAGAGCCATTGGAGCCGGTTATGGATCTTCGGGGCGAGGTAAGTCTCCTGTTTAACCTTGTGAGGGAGAAATTATCCCGTATGTGTTATTCTTATTATATGCTACATGTTGTGGGGAGCTTCACACATATGAGGTGACGAGTGTCCGTGCGCATGCTAAAATTCCTTATTATGTCCAGGTAGACTAGGATTTACGCCATGCTTTATTTGTACTACTTGAATTATTCTTGCCTGCTTAGTTACTTGATTTCACGTTACGACCTGAGACTAGGCTTGCGTAGAGAGATGGACTCGCCATTAGATCAAATAATAAAATTTGACCATAAGATTATTCAAAACACTGTCTCTGCAACCAAAGTTTGATAAGTACCTATTATTATGATCTAAATTGGAAGCAATTTAATTCGATGGATCTCTCAAATTAGTCCATTTGCTGTTTAAAGTCATCTTAGGACATCTAAAAAGGTACAAAATGACATCAAAGTTAGGCCCTCATAAATACATCTATAAGTATTTTTTGGGGATACTATTATGTGACGGGGGAAATCTTTGCAAAATCAGGCCATGTCCATGTAAGATTCGAACTACTAACTGAGGAAAAATTCTTACGTTATGTGGATTTATCACAGAAAATATTGTAATTGGTACCGATAAAGAAAAAACTGAATAGGAAATATGAGCAAGATTCATAGTGAAGTGTAATGTATTGATAATAATATGAAGAGGATTCCAACTAAGCGAATTTGTAAGACAATTCTAAAACGTATAATTTATAACACGAGAAAGACTGCAACTTGTGAATTTTTCAGCTAGTTTTGAGATACCAAAATTTAATTAGAAGTTAATTTATTTTAATTTAATTCGGAGTAATCATTATCTGTATTAGGAGTAAGAGAAAATTTATTCCCATGTTTACACCAAACAATATATAAGATTCGTAAGATAAGTTTTAGCTCGATATGTTTTGCTTAGGTCCTATGCCTTTGGATACAGACCAACGGCTATTGGATTATATGCCCTCGTGAGACACTATTGCCGGCAGCTACACCATGACTCCTCTACATGAGGCTGCTACAGAGGCAATGTGAGGCGCAGAAGAGTAATTATACAGCCAAGGCATATAGGCGACATTACTCGAGCTATTGTCCCCCTTACTTGTACTTGTCCTTTTGTGGATCGTTTTTCTTTATTTATTAATTTTTAATGACACATTTATCACTTGATTAAGATTAAACGGTGAAGTATGTAATTTCAATTTATAGTAGCTGTTAAATTAAATTTTGATTTAGGTAAGTGTATAGAATCACAAAAGCGATTTTTCCTGTAATAAGGGAACTTGATTATTTTGTGTAAAACACTGGTTGCAAGTATTCTCAGGTTGGGAAAAACTTCGAGGCTCACGGCCATCTTATAAACAACCGTGAAGTGTAATCTGCTGTTTTTCCAACTCCTCGATTAGGGCCACGGCCTGATCGCTCTAATGGATTCTTCTTCTTCTACATCATCTCTGTCTCCTCCGATGATTCCCATGGAACTCCACTCACTCAATCGTGAGAAGCTCCTCAACTCTCTGCGCGAACACCTATATTCTTCCTCTCGTCCTCTCCAAGGATTTGTTCTCCTTCAGGTTCTCATTACTTGCGTTTTGCCTTTACCTTCACTCACTTCAGCTCTCTCTTCTGACTTATCTCGATTTTAAAATCTGAATTAGGGTGGCGAGGAGCAAACTCGTCATTGCACCGATCACCTCGAATTGTTCAGGTATAAATAGCCATCTATCTAAGTGTTGTATTATAGCAATTATTTGCTCATTGAGGATGATGATTGGACTAGTTACTAACTTCTGGCTTGTTTATAGGCAGGAGAGCTATTTCGCTTACTTGTTTGGAGTACAAGAGCCTGGATTTTATGGAGCTATTGTAAGATATGAGATCAATAAATGTTGAATTTTTCTTTCTTTCTGAAGATTCTTGGGTGCTTAAATGAGTAATTCCATGTCGAGAAGTAGCTTATAATGTGGTAACTGATGTCACAGAGCTATGAAAGTGTCTTATCAACCTTTTCTTGACAGATTGGCGCTTTCCCTAAATTTAATTGTATTTTTGGTTGAGGTGATGGGGAGACCCATATTCTCCCCTTCCAGAGTGATCAATTGCGAAATTTCCTCTTTGTTTTGTGGTGAAAGTGATTACTTCTTCTGTTGGACTCTTTAAGTCAATGAAGGAGCGGAGATAAGAAATATTCTTAAATTTGTCAACTTTGTGGTAGTTCCTTGGTACTTTTTCTTTTAGGAAAGTACTTTAACTTATCCCCGAAAAAAGGGAAGAAGGGAGAGATGAACTTCTTAAAGATTCAATAGCTGGGCTTCTCTAGTATCAGATTTTCTTTTACAAAGAGGTTTAAGGCACATAGATAACCCCATTCTACTTATTGTTTAATTCTAGTCATCCTCAATTAACCTTTTTATGCAGTCTTTCTTTTCTTTTTGAGGTTTCATCATGTATCACATGTCTTTCTTTTAAGTTTGTGTAACAAAAGCTACACTTAATCTACATGCAGATAGATTTGCTGTTATGCTTTATCATATTTTTTATTAAAACTATTTTATGTTTACTGATTATAGACCATATGTTTGGTGATAGGAATTTTTACGATTATATCCAAAGCATTGGTAGAAAGGCTAAAAAAGTTCATTAAATTGATTTCTAAGTCACGGATGATTTGTCACTGGCAGACAGATAACATATGCTGCTTTAGTGGCAAATGAGTGCTTGGATATGAGAATAAAACAAAAGAAATTAGGCTCCTCCGCAAGCTAGACACGGAGAAGGTGTATGACCATGTAAACTAGACATTTCTAGTTGCCCTTTGAGGAAGATGGAATTTGGAGAGAAATAATTGTGAGTGAAGAACTCTCTTCCCTAGTAAATGGTGAACCAACAGATTTCTTAAGCTCCCAAAGAGGGTTTTTGTCAAGGTGATTCCTTTCACCTTTCTATTCATTTTGGTAATGAAGGTATGCAGTAGAATGCTGGCCTTGGCAGGTGGCTGGATCAAGGAGTTCTGATTTGGAAGTAAGAACAACTTTAATATGTCACATATTTTATAGTAGATAATAAATATTGTCTATGTTGATGATGCGTAGCTTTTTGTGGTGCGGAGGAAAGTAAGTTGATGCATCTTAAAGGGGTTTATTAGCTTTTGATGCCGTCTCAGGGTTGCAAAAGCTGCATATGGAGATAATGAGGTTGAGAACTTGCTACTGGTGTAACATTTTGGGTTGCAAAGTTGCTTCTTTCAACATATTTTTGTCTCCCTTTTGGTTCCAAGCATAAATCATAGGCAGTATTGTAGGGAATAGTAGAGAAGCTTGAGAAAGACTTTCCACATGTAAACAACAATATTTGTCTTTTGGAGGTGCCTTGTACAATCTTCCCACCTATATTGTATCCTTATCTCTGTTGCAGAGAAAGTTGGAGAGGCAACTTAATGGATTGAAAGAAACTTATTATGGGCAGGAAATAGTTAACAGAAGAAATTTCACCTAATTAGTGAGCATGATTTGGATCATGTAACAAACAACAACAACCCAGTTGAATCCCACAAGTGGGGTCTTGGGAGGGTAGTGTGTGTGCAGACCTTACCCCTACTTTTAGAATTGGGAAGCAATGGAACAGTACCTTGAGAAAAAAATGTCATGACTTGGAAAGAAACAGCCTTTTTGAATATGTTAAAAAACTGAAAGAGAAGAAATGGCAGTCTGGAGGAAAAGATTCTCTATAATGGCTGCAAGAGGCAGAATTCTGTAAGGCCAGAGTACAAAACTTTGTCTGCGAAAAACAATGAAGAACATCCTGGAAGCTGATTTAGAAAGTTAAAGTATCTGCTACAGGGGCGTGTTTTGGATTTATTGCTGTTAACACTGCCTATTTAACGCTAGCAAATTTGCTATTGAAGTGTTCTGTGCTGCAGAGTAGATGCTATTTACATGAAAAAGAAGAGGAAAGGGGCTGCCACTTATTCACTGCCCAGTCGTTTCAATATAAGATGAGTTATCCTGGCAATATGTAGAAGCTTTATACAGTTAGAGGAGATTGAGGTGCAGAGATGTAGCATGAAGCTGTGGAATTCAATCCCCTTATGCATCATTTGGGTCCTATGGAAGTAAGGAAATGAGATGCTTCGAATAGCGCAAAGTTGCTATTTCACATATTAAAGAAAAATGTTTATATTTATTATTTCTTGTCTACTTGGTGTAAATTTGCCTTTGTAAATAATAAAGAGAAGATGATACGACTTTTTAGATCCCCAATATAGCTTATCATGGAAACCTTTGCACTTGTACATATTTTTTTAATCAGCAGTCTCTGAGTGCCAACTGAAATGAAATTTTGTTTAGCTTTCATTGAAAAAAAAGAAGAATCTAATCTTACAATCCTCCAATCAACTGTTCAAATTATTATCAAGCACTTAAGCAGATAATATTTTTCTTTTGAGAAAGTTAAAATGCTTATAAATCTAAAGAAGAATGAACAAATTAAAAAAGACGAGCTTAAAAGTGAGTAGAAATTTTTATTTATGTAGTTTTTCAGTCTTTTAGTAAGGATATAATTTAAACATGTGGGATGTGATTCATCCGGTAATTTTTAACAAAAGGTTCAAATATTATAAGTTAATTTTCTTACACAAATAGAAGGAAAAAAGTTAAAATCTCAGAAAAACGGGATCAAAACTTTTCCATGTGGATTTGGATATAGTTTTGTTACACAAATCATGAGGTAAAGGAGCTTCACGTAATATTTGAATCCACAAGAGAGATGTGTTATAAGTCGAAACTTCATGGGAGTATGCATTATTTTTCCTTTCTTAAGTGTGTTAATGTTTTAATGTAAGGAAATTTAATGGAGAGAGTGGCCGATGAACCTTATAATCTAAACTTTCTAGTGCTCACAAATTTGAAGCATCCTTCAATATTGCTTTCTTGATGAAGGATATAGCAAGTGGGAAATCTATGCTCTTTGCTCCTAGGTTACCGGCTGACTATGCTGTTTGGATGGGAGAAATAAAATCACTTACTCACTTCCAGGTAACTATTCATTTTCCGAACTTGTATTTCATGGGTGATCCTGTTCATCAAGTGGAAGGCAATGCAAGGATTTGATTTACTCTTACATTGGTCTTTTTCAGGAAAAGTACAAGGTTACCCAGGTCTTCTATATTGATGAGATTAAGGAAGTTTTGTCTAATCAGTACCAAGCGATGGGAACACCGTTGCTATTTCTCTTGCATGGGCTTAATACAGATAGCAACAAGTACTCTAAACCAGCAGAATTTCAGGTTTATCTCTCATCCCACGAACACCATTTATCTCTTGCATGGGCTTGGTACTGATAGCAACAAGGACTCTAAACTGGCAGTATTTCAAGTTTATGTCTCATCTATTGTTTGCGAGGGCTTGAAAGGAATGATATAAAATTTTCCATGTTTTTCCCCAGTAAATTCACAAATAGGCAAGCCAGAGATGATAGTGCTGAGTAATTACCACACCTTTTAGGAATGAGGGCTACATTGACTTGCCAAGGGTTCTAAAAAATGTGAGATCGAAATTTGTAGTTTATCAAAAAAAAAGTTGCTTAAGGTCACTCCTTCCACCCCAAAGTCACGAAAATTTCCGTATTTTAGGGCATCCCATAGTGCGCGACAATCGTGCTGGCATTGCTATCTTCGGGATTACGTAAGCTTTTAGTTGAACTAGCATCAGTTGCTCTACTTTCATCTGCCATCTATGAAAGTTTAAAAGATATACAAACACAAAGTGAGACTAGAGTACTAGAGTCGAATATAAAATTTTAGCAGTATGATAGATATATCATTTGCAGACTGAACCTATACGCAAAAAAAAAAAATTAATAGTGAAACGACAAAATGACAAATAGTTCAAAGAATTAAATCATCAATGCATAAGCAAAAAGAGAGTCTGTTGAATTAACTTTCTCTTTAGGGATTAAAGTTGATGTTTTTCCTAAGGCAATCGAGGCTTGAGGTCCAGTTGTCTCTAGAGGCCAAAAAATGAGGGAGAGAAGATAACTTATGGTCATGAGTCAGTGACTGTCGACAATTTATAGGATGTTTTATCTTTGTCTCTCTCCACGAATCAAGTTAGAAAATAACTATTGCTTCAAGTCTAGACTAGTTAGAAGCAACTATATAAATTATTCATAGACAGAAAGTTTCTATTAAATTCTTTACGTCATAGGGAAATTCCCTTGTCGTCGGTAAAATAAATTCTCTTACTTTTTACCTAATGGTCATGCTAGTAGCTGATGGGGCGATTAGTTATTAATAAATTACAGATATTAACACCAACAATCGACACCGCCATACCAATGGTGCCCAACAGAAAGAAATAGTAATATGGAGTTGAGCAATCATTAAGGGAAGGAAGTTAGGAATATCAACTGCCACAATAATCGACTAACTATAACTGGAGAATTGCAAACAAAAGTTTGAACAACATTGAAATAACAAGAAGTTAACAAAAATTAGAGGCAGATAACTTAAAAATTAAACATCAAAACAAAATAAAAAATGAAGGAAGCTCTATAAAGACTGAAGTTGAAGAATGAAGAATGAAGAAGTTTTGAACCTGTTGAAGACTTGAAGATTGAAGAATGAAGGTCAATGATGAGAACTAAGCAGTCGCCGAGGAGAGGAGTTCCCGTTGCCGTTGCCGAGGTCTCTGTCGCACAGTTGAGCGTCGGCAGTCGTAGGTTCAATGTCACAGCAGGCAGCATCCTTTTTGAGATTTGAGAGAAACTGATAAACCTAGGGTGAAGGGTATCCTATTGTTAGAAACAAAGGAAAGAATGAAGGTCAGTTGGGTTGGACTTGGCTTAGTTTACTGGCTAGGGCCTACGGGTTGGACTTGGGCTTAGTTTTACCATCTAGGCTTACTTAAAATTTTCGGTATTTATACCGAAGTATCGAAAATTCAATACCGAGTACTGTACCGAACAACCGAACATTTCGTACCGAATTAATTTGGTCCGCTTCGGTTTTTCGGTGTTTTGGATTTTATGCCCCCCCC
>MCJB01050886.1:25843-37893 GCA_002018475.1 Nicotiana obtusifolia | reverse complement strand
TCTCCCCCTCAAGTCAAAAGTGGGTTCAGAACCATGAGATCTCTAACTCAAATCCCAGTTGTGGCAAAAAATACTATATGATTTCTTTCCACGCCTTAACGATGGAGACAGATTTAGTGAACTGATGAGGATAGACTTCCCATTTATTCCTCCTAGGAATTACTGAAATTAGTAGAGGGTAAAGGTCTGAAACTCACAAGGAAGATAGGGGACCATTGGGGATAAATACATCTACTAGACAGTTTGTTGGCATGCTTATTGAGAATTCAGTGTCTTGTGAGAAACTTTTATGGAAGGTAATTTCGTTGATAGAACCCAACAACAAGAAGGTGTTAGGAGATTATACAGGCAAAAGGTTCTATGTTACAAGTTGTGTGATGAGCTGAGTAAAACTATCATACCGTTAACATCTTTATTTACACCATTCAACGGACATGTTACAACAAAAGGCAAGCAAAAATATACTTTTGTACTTGATGCCTTTCCTGCACCAGCAGTGAAGCAGTTCCAGTCGTGACCGAGGCAGACCATTTAATATCCAGAGTGTTGAGGAACTTATCCCAACTTGGTGACGTGATTTCGCAATGGAGAAATAAATGACTTACACCTTCACATTGCTCCTGAAACAACGAACACCTGCTGCAATTGTGAAAACCCCTTTTCTGAAGGTTGTGTTAAGTCAGACATCTCCCTTCTGAACCAGCCAAGAAAGCACCCACTTTATAAGGAGCCTTGTTCTTTCTTTAGAAAACTTCATTAGAGAGCACAACTTTTGTTTGGCAGAGATGACAATTGGGTCACAAACACAGTTTTACTTATCATGAACACTAGAATCTTGATTAATTCCTCATATTTAATATATCTTATTGGAGCTTTTGTCGGTTGATTATTTCAGTTGTAAATCATTGTTTTCACCACTATAATGAGTACCATATTTTTATAGCATGTCCGTATGCTATCAGTTATTTAGTGAATCATAATGGTTTTTGGAAGCTATCCTTGTGTTTAGCTATCTTGTCATTTTCCCCACCCTATTTTATCTTTTTATCTATTGCTTTCTCAAAATCAGAATGATGAAATTCAGCTGATATATATGCCTGAAGCAAGTAGTAGCTGGAGTTCCAACTCATACAATGGTTGTTGACTCATTATGCCTGTGGTCTGCAGGGTATTAAGAAGTTCCAGACAGATTTAAACACATTGCATCCGATCCTGACTGAATGCCGTGTTATAAAGTCCAACTTAGAACTTGCTCTCATTCAATTTGCCAATGACATAAGCACTGAAGCTCATGTTGAGGTAAGCATTGTTCTACCTTTTTCATGGGAAATTTCACTTACCGTACTTCAATTTATTCTAGTGTCCTGCATTTTTGCTAGTAGATCCTGTACTTTTCTTTTGATAAAGTAGATCCGGTACTTTTCTTATTGGCTACCTGCAACATAGTGTAGAATATTTTTGTCAAGACATACCCCCAGGCTTTGGTTCAACAGAGCATAGCGCGTGCTATTTTGATGGTGTGCATACCACGAGTTCGAATCTTCCTATGACCAAAAGTCACCTGGTATTTAAGTGTAGTGGTTCGAATCTGCAGGCCCATTATCCACAGAGTTTCGAACCATGCGCTAGCTAGCCCTCAGATATGGGTGTTCTTCTTTGATTCTTATTTTGAGTCGTCGAGTCAGTAGGCCCTTTAGTAACTAGTAAGAGAGTGATGCTTCAATTGGTTGAGATTAGGTTGACCTTGATTGGTGGCAGTCAAGCGCTAATGTGTTGGAATATTGATCAAATAAGAAACAAATCTCCAAGTGTTAGAAGGCTCTCAGTTTTTCTTTTTCCCTATAAAGGAAAGACTTAATACTATATAATAGTGGGAAAGCATTTGAATGATCTTGGTAATATCCTTGCTTTAGTAATGCTTTCCACACTCCAGTTATAGTTAATCTGGCTATTGTAGACATAGCTCATTCCTAGTGTATCACTTGCTCTTTCCACCATTTTTTGTGGATTATCTTGAATGTAATTCTCTTTTAGTGTCTTCCCTATTGTGTTTATTAGCTATGGGGAGTCCTAGTATAATATCTGCTCTCCAACTCTTCGCTTAGCTTTTTATTACCGGTTGCATCCTTTTGTGTAGGTTATGAGGAAAACAAAAGTGGGGATGAAAGAATATCAGTTAGAAAGCATGTTTCTTCACCACACCTACATGTATGGCGGTTGTAGGCATTGTTCATACACATGCATATGTGCTACTGGCGACAATAGGTAAGTTTGCTTTTCTTTGCATCTTCCATTTCAAGCGGTGATGCACTGTAAATATAAAAATTGTAAACCATCGAGTAGATTTTTCAGAATATTGACTGTTTAATGGGTGGTATACCTAGTAGCTGGCACACTAACCTCTATGTAACTGCAGAATGAGCTAGTCTTTGGTGTCTATGCTATATAAATATTATATATGTGTGTGTGTGTTTGTGTCTATCCTACATGACTCAAAAGACGTGATCTAGGCTGCATTGTTGTGGAGGAGAGCTGGAAGTACATTATCTAGTATATGTAGGCTTTTAAGGAAGCTGAGTGGCTTCTTTCAGAACACCTCCTTCCAGGCGACAATGAGACTGACGCTATGGGTCAAATTTTCATCCGATTGTAATTCCGTAGATGAAGTACTTTCTACTTTTTTTATTTATAAAGAATGATGTAAGTACCTTCTTATAAGCATTTTGATAGACTTTCTAATGAGCTTAATACGTTATGTGAGCATTAGGCTGCTGCCATCATAGACCTAGGAGTTTGTAGAAGGAGAAAGTAGAAAGGAAAAATTGAAGTAAGGATATTGCGATGAGACTAAAGGACAATAATGGAAGATGCAACCTCACCCAAACAACAACTACATCCCAGTCCGAGACAAAGTTGGGGTCGGTGATGTGAATCCGCACTTATTTCTTTAAGCTCAACTCATACCATCATCTTGCCAAAATAAAATAATAGTAGTGAAAATATCATCTCTGTGTGACTCATAGGTCACGTGTTCGAGCCGTGGAAGAAGCCACTAGTGCTTACATTAGTGTAGACTGTCTACATGACACCCTTTGGGGTGTGACCCTTCTCCGGACCCTACTAGTGCTTGCATTAGGATATTTTTCTTCCATGCCTATCTTTTGCTAAGTCTATTTTGATTCCAAGGATTTGCATGTATTTCGAGACAACTTTCTTCCATGTGATTTAGATCTACCTCATCCCCATAGTTCCACACCTGTGGACCGTGCCTCTGTAGGGCGATGCAAGACATGACCAAATCATCTCAAGCGACTTTCTCTTATTTTATTCTTAATGCGTGCTACTTGCGCCTTCTAACAAATGTGGTCATTTTTAATCTTATCTAATCTTGTATGACTGCACATCCATCTAAGCATCCGTATCTCTGCAACACTCATCTTGTGGATATGTTGGAGACAACTTCCTTTCATGTGATTTTATGTCTACATCATCCCATAGTTCCACACCTATGGACCGTGCCTCTGTAGGCGATGCAAGACATGACTAAATCATCTCAAGCGACTTTCTATTATTTTATCCTCAATGCGTGCTACTTGCGCCTTCTAACAAATGTGGTCATTTTTAATCTTATCTAATCTTGTATGACCGCACATTCATCTTAGCATCCGCATTTCAGCAACACGCATCTTGTGGATATGTTGGACTTTAGCAACTTAACATTCACTACCAATATAACATTGTCGGTCTTATAGCTGTTCTATAAAACTTACCAAAAGAAGCAACCTCACCCACTTATCCAAAAAGATATAAATAACTACCTCATCCATCCTTTTAATCCATAGTTCTGGGTAAGTTTTCACCATTGGTAGGAATGGACTCATTATATAATTAAAAGAAGAAAAGTTCCTATGTTTTTAGTTTTTACCAATTCTTCATTGTCTAATTTAAGGACTTTGCATTGATAATAAAAAGTTCATCACTCTCTTAAAGAGGTTGTAAAACACTTAATGTTTCTACGGAGATGTCGATATGCCTACTCCTTTCTAAAATATGGTTTATGCTGTCATGGTTCTGTTCAGATCTCATGGTTTTGTTCAGATCTCAGGTCAGAATTAGGTGCTTCTGACTCTTCTCTTAGTCTGTAGGGCCTCTTATCCTAATTATCTTCCTACACCAGGACTAATGTTTGTGTAATTTAATGGTAGAAGCTGATGATTTCTATTTTTGAATATGAAAGGAATTTATACAGTTACTAGAAATCTAAGGAAAGAAATCAAAACAAATGAAAGAGAATATTACAAGATCTGCTAAATGTATCTGGTATCTAGACTATATTTACGACTTATATTCTATCACTCCCTCTCAAGCTGGAGTATAGATGTTGATCATGCCCAACTTGTTCGAAAGATAATTAACTCGAGTTCCATTCATCGCCGTTGTAAAAAAATCAGCTGGTTGCTCTCCCGTCTTCACATAACTAGTAAATCAAGTTCTCCTGAATCTTTTTACGAATAAAGTGACAATCAACCTCGATATGTTTAGTTCTTTCATGATATACTGGATTCGAGGCGATATGCACAGCAACTTGATTATCACACCAAAGTTTTGCTGGTATAGGGTGCTTCAACCCAATTTCTGTCAGCAGGTGATGTATCCACATTATCTCACTCGTGGCTTTGCCATAGCTTTGTACTCAGATTCTGCACTTGACCCGAGATACAACATTTTGTTTCTTGCTTCTCCATGATATCAAATTTCCACGAACAAAGACACAATAGCCGATAGTAGACCTTCTATCAGTTTTGGATCCAACCCAATCAGCATCTGCAAAACACTCGATCAGAGTATGTCCGTGGTTGCTACATAATATGCCAAGTCCAGGAGCTCCTTTTAAGTAGCATAAGATCTGTTCTAAAGCTGCCCAACGATTGACCGTAGGTGCAGCCATGAATTGGCTAACAACACTTATTGCAAAGGCAATATCTGGACGAGTTACAGTGAGATAGTTTAGTTTTCCAACTAACCTCCTGTATCTTTTTGGATCGTCAAAGGGATCATCGTCATCTTTTATGAGATGCACATTGGGAACCATTGGAGCACTACAAGGCTTGGCCGCCAACTTTCCAGTTTCCACTAGTGAGTCAGGGGTATACTTTCTCTGAGACATGAAAATTCCTTTCTTGCTTCTAGTTACTTCTACTCCCAAGAAGTATTTCAGCTGCCCCAAGTCTTTCGTGTGAAACCTAGCATGCAAGAACAATTTGAGAGAAGAGATTCTTGGAAAATCACGTCCTGTGATGACAATGTCATCAACATATACAACGAGAAGGATAATGCCAACCGCTGATTGTCTATAGAAGACTGAGTGATCACATTTGCTCTTTAAAATCCCAAATTCTTGAACCACCTCGCTAATTTTCCACACTAGGCACGGGGACTCTGTTGCAGACCATACAAGGATTTCTTCAAGTGACAGACTTTCCCATACTCCCCCCCGAGCAACAAAACCATGTGGTTGCTCCATGTATACTTCCTCTTGGAGATCACCATGAAGGAATGCATTCTTAATATCCAGTTGATGTAAAGGCCAATGCTCGGAGGCAGCCAAGGAAATAAATAATCTAACAGAAGTGAGTTTGGCCACAGGAGAAAAGGTGTCTGAATAATCCACTCCATAAATTTGAGCATGCCCTTTAGCCACTAGTCTATCCTTAAGCCTAGCCACAGAACCTTCTGGATTTACCTTGACTGCAAAGACCCATTTGCATCCCACTGCCTTCTTCCCCTTTGGTAAGTCTACCAAATCCCAAGTGTGATTTTCATATAGCGCATGGATCTCCTCAAGCATTGCATTATACCATCCAGGGTGATTCAAAGCCTCTTTAACTGTCTTTGGCACAGAGATACAGTCTAGAGAGGCAATCAAAGAGCTAGATGCAGGAGATAAATAGTCATAGGAGATAAAGTTAGCAATGGAATATGTGATTGACACTGAGGCTTACCTTTGCGAAGAGCAATTGGAATGTAAAGGCTTTCTAAAGAGGGATTGAATGGAGGAGGATCTGATGAAGGAGTTGGTGCAGGACATGTATCATTGGTCTTTTGTCTCCTCGAGTAGACTTGGACAATCGGCGGCTTTGCTGGAGCAAAGTGAACATCAAAAGAAACACCATCATCTTATCGCTCTACAGGAGAGGCACTAGTAGAAGGAACATCATGAGCCGCTGGTTGTTCTTTGCTTGGTGAAGTGATCTTATATATCAGCCATTCTTCTTCCTCCCCCTGACTTGGATAAGTGCGGGAGGAGGAAAAGAATGGTGTGTTCTCAGAGAACACCACATCTGTCGAGACCATATATCGGGAAGATTTGGAGATAGCACCGATACCCCTCCTGGAGTCGAGAATATTCCAAAAAGACACACCTTAACGCCTTTGGATCCAATTTAGTGACATTAGGCCTCACATCGCGAACATAGCATGTGCAACCAAACACTTTTGGCTCTGATGGAAATAATTGCTTATTAGGAAAAAGAACACTGTAGGGAATGTCACCATTAAGCACTGTAGATGGAATGCGGTTAATCAAAAAATTGGCTGTCGAACGCATCAGTCCATTGGAACTTTCATTTGGAATAGCAATGCACGGGCGGTCTTAAGCAGGTGTCTGTTTTTCTCTCAGCCACTCCATTTTGAGACAGTGTATCAACACAAGAGGATTGGTGGAGAATACCATGTTGATTCATATAGTTCTGAAATGATGCTAATATGTATTCTTTAGCATTATCACTCCTTAATGTACGTAGAGAAATGAGAAAACACCTCAGAGCGAAATTTCTTAAACCAACTTTAGACACAACTGGACACCGTCTCCAAATATTTGAATGGACTAATTCAAAAGCAAAATAAGCTTGTTTATTAATTCTAGGACCTAACGAGCTTTGATGATGTTTTGCAAAGTGACAAGACTCACATTCTACCACGGGTACATCATGAAACTGGGGCCATAACTTCTTCAAAACAGGTAGAGAAGGATGTCCCAACCGACAATGTGCTTCAAATGGTGAGACAACACTTGAACAAGCAACTGACCGAGGCAACCATGTATCAAGAATGTAGATACCATCAGATACATGTCCTTTACCAATAATCCGCTTCGTCATAAGATTCTGAAAACAACAGTGATCAGGAAAGAATGAGATAAAGCAATTTAGGTCTTTGGTAAGCTTACTCACAAAGATCAGATTAAAAGCAAGACTTGGTAAACTTAGAACAGAGGACGGGGTAATGGGTTTAACAGTGCCAGATCCCTCAATGTTATAGGTTGAACCATCAGCTATAGTTACGGGAGGCATTGCCTTATGTGACTGAAAACTGGAGAAGATTTTAGAATTACCTGCCATATGATATGTGGCACCAGAATCAATGACCCATTGGTTTGAAGAGGAAATAAGACATTTGTTACCTGACTCAAGAGATGTAACTGTCTCTTCCTTTGTTACTGTTCCACCGCTCATCATCATTGTTATTGCTCCACTTTCCAGCATCATTGTTATTGTTCCACCTCTTAGCATCATTTCTTCCTTCCCCTTTCGCAACAAGTACATTGGTCTGCTGGGTGGATGGAGTACTCTCTGTGTGCAGCACCCGACTGAAAACATCTTTCAGAGAAGTGATGTCAGAATTGGAGAGAATATGTAATTTAGCAGTCTCAAACTCAGAGGGAAGTCCAGCTAGGAAACTCATTATTGCCATTTGTTCCCTGTGAGCTTTTTGCACCTTGATATCTATACTAAATGGATAAAGCACGTTCAATTCCTCATAAGTTTTCTTGAACTCCGTGAAATATATGGTGAGTGACTTAGCTTCCTTCTCAGGACGATAGAAAGCCTTACAAACTTCATAAATTCGAGATACATTACCTTTTGCCGGAATATAGATACTCCAGATGATCCATTAACTCCTTAACGTACTCCAAGTGATTAACCAAACCAACTACTTCATTATCAATAGAGTTTATTATTTGCAAGAGTAATCTAGCGTCATCTCTCATCCAAGCCTTTTTAGTTCCATCAGTTGGAGGGTCCTGAATACGATGGTCATCCTTTTCAACGCTACGTAAATGGACCCTGATCTTACTCCAATCTAAATAATTAGACCCATTTAATTTATACTCTGTAATTTTGGATAATGCTGGAACTATTTCGGTCATGGAAGCTGTATCATCAAACATTTTAATTGATGTTTAGTCAAGAAACTGATGAATAGATGCAAAAGTAAGCAATCTGACACCCAAAACTTATTGACAAGACCAAGATGTGAATGATACCAAATGAATAAGCAGTGACACCCATAAAACAACAGCAATCTGACACCCGAACAGAGTCTAGCAGTCGCAAAAGCACAAAACAAACTACCAAATCGACTGTCTTAGAAGTATAATGGGGAAAAAAGGCCAACCTAGACGTGAAGAATAACTCCAAACAGTGTTTTAACACCAGAAAGAAAAGAACTCGCTGCCCACCCTGACGCCGGAGAAAGTTCTGAGAATAAATTGAGCCCTAGCGACTCTGATACCATGTAATTTAATGGTAGAAGCTGATGATTTCTATTCATGAATATGAGAAGACTTTATACAGTTACAAGAAATCTATCTAAGGAAAGAAATCAAAACAAATGAAAGAATATTACAGGATCTGGTAAATGTATCTGGACTGATCTGGTAAATGTATCTAGACTATATTTACAACTAATATTCTATAACAGTTTGATTGGCATGACTTTGATGTGGTTAGATTTAAATCGAAGATAAAGGGTGATTAATTTCGGAATGAAGACCGGAACTCCGGCTCTGATTTTTTGCTCTTTGTTTGGTATGTAATGATAGGGGAAATGTCGCAGACCTAAATACAATAAAAAATAGTCACCTCTTAATAGCTTAAACGTTTAGATGAGATGGTTCGCATAATTCAACATAGTATCAGAACAGACAGAGAGAAAGCGCTACTAGATTCGGGTTTCGAGTCTCATCTCCGCCCGTCATTCTACAAAGATATTTCCTAGTACAAGAAATAGAACACACTCGAGGGATGAATAACTAAGTAAATTTTCCCGTCCTCTAAAATTTATGCTTTTAGGTGGGGCGGTTCTCGCATCTCACTTTATTTGAGAAATATAACTTGTAAAATAGGGTAGTGGGTCATTTGAAAAGAAAGAAAAGTAGGAAGCATTTTTAAGTCTCTTTATATTCTCTCACCCGATTCTAGACAGTGTCTCAAGATCAGGGATGTCACGTTGATTTAATCTTGTAGCTGTCCAAATATTACCAATAGAAATACAAGTAACCATCGTTAAACTACGGGAACTAGGTTTTATCGACCAAACTAGAAATTAATTTATCTTATATGTGAATGGTTAAGAGTCAACACAAACTAGCTTTGGGGTTTGAGGTATAGTTGTTTCTGTAAAGAGCTAAAACTAGATTTGAGATCAATTTTCAAATTATCAGCTAATGCTACCATATTCTATTGCAGTGCTGTACTCCATTATGGTCATGCAGCAGCTCCAAATGACAAGGTATGTTATTTGTGTTCGTCTGTTTAATATGTTGTATCCCTCTTTTACTGCTGGTCTTCCGATCTGCATGGAAGTTGTAAAAAAACTTGTCTCTTTTCGGGGACAAACATAAATCAAGTGCTTCATTGTTATCTATATCAACTATGGTTGCATATGGTGTTGTGTCCATCTTTGCCTTTTGGTGTGTTATAGATGATTACCTTGAATGTCTGTGGAAAGGTCGTCAACCTGGAACCCAGTTATCTGTTTGATGTTGTATGCGGATAGTCAAGACATTGCGTCAAATATGATCTCCTATAGCAGGCTTCCACTATTCTGAGTTATATAATGATTCAACTAATTGGTATACACTATCCTCACTAACATTACATTTTCCCTTTTCTGCAGACATTGCGAGAGGGAGATATGGCTCTTCTTGATATGGGAGCTGAATACCACTTTTATGGGTCCGACATAACTTGTTCCTTTCCAGTGAGTGCATGTGTCCTTAACTTTTTGTGGGCACATTGAAGTATACTATCATGTTGCAACTTGCATGTTAAAGTTCTTATATCGAGTGCCATATAGAAATATAATAACAATAAACATTCACATGAAAATTATATGCACTTCACTCTCCTGGAGGAAATGTGGACCACATATCCCCTGAACATAATAAGCACACTGTAATCTTGTTAACCATTCAACATTAATTATCTTGTGATAATTTGCTTGTTCACTGTTCTGCTTTGCATTTGCTTGGATATCTTTCAGTCTGTTCATGTTTCTTTTGCTTATTGCTTATCCAAAGTTTAAATAGTGAGGATCTTTCATGTTAAGCACTAAGCCTTTATTCCAATTTTAGCTGTTATTTGAGTAGCCATTGCATGACCGGCTCTTGCATTTTAGGTGGATGTGCCAGTAAGTACTTATTGCTTGCAGACAGTATTGGTTTAGACTTTAGAATTGGAAATTGATGCTTAAATGAAATATTGTGGTCTTTTATATTTAGAAAGCTCTTACTCAGCATTGAATCTGTGTGCTTGGATACCCTCTCCGCATCACTGCCCCTCTTCTTGTGATCACTTAAAAATTGCTCAAACATCAATATGCAGCTTATAACTGCAGCTTATTTTCCTTATGATTTCCAATTGTGGATTTGCAGGTAAATGGGAAATTTACTCGTGACCAGTCACTTGTATATACTGTGAGTATCCTCTCCTGCGCAGAATAGGATAATGCTTTCATACCTCCTTGAGATGGGAATATAATGTGCATCTCATTTGTATTACCTCCAGTTGATGTTTGCATTGTGCAGTTTCTGAGTAAATGTAATTGGTGCACAAGATATGCTTGTGAACTTTAGATTTTCTTTCTATTAAGAAAATGCATTATTTGGTTTAGGATCAAACTACAGATTTTAGTCTCTAGAGTTCCCCTAACTTGACTGAAACCCCGCCTTGGAATGTTCCTGAACTCCTGATGCGAACTATGTACTTCTATGAGCCTTCTACCTTCATTTGTTTCATTGGTAAGGCCTGTATTATGACGGAACATGAAGCTTATAGGACCTCTGAATGTGATTTTCCAAGGTTCATGTGCTTTGAGTTCATCGTGGAATATGACAATTGTTTCATTATTATAAAATCACTATTATTTGCAGGCTGTCCTCGACGCTCACGATGCTGTCATTTCTGCCATGAGTCCTGGAGTGAGCTGGGTCGATATGCATAAGTATGACTTTGCAGTCAAATTTTGAGTTTGACATTAAGTTGTTGAGATCATCTTTTCGTTTTCCCCTTTCTGACGTCAAAATTAATACCTAGAATTACAAGAAAAACTAATGGCAGAACTTGGATCACTTAGTAAACAGACATGAATCATGATATGCTCTCCCTAATCCCTTCACAAAATCAGTTGATTCTATATTTATTAGGTCACTAAACTAACAATTTAGAGTTTGTCCCATCAACTTCAAATTGAATGTTGTTTCTTTTTGAGGATGTCAAAACAATGCTCACCTTTATAAGGTGGAATATCTCATTACTTATTATGCGCAAATCAGAAGATTGTTTGTCCCACCTTCGCAATAGCTCCAGAAATGGAAAAAACTTTTGTCAATGAAAAGAAATAGATAAATATCCAGATAAACAAAAAGAGTAACCTATGTACACACATTTGGCTTCGCTTGTCATAAAGTGTTCCACGGTTAACAAATTGTTGATGTAATGTTTTTATCTTTTAGAGTCATGTAAAATTTGCTAGATATCAAAATCAGAATGGAGGGTGTAATAATACACACCCCTAACCACAAACCTCAGAAAATTAGTTTTCTTTCTTCCGATGTAAAGCAAACAAACATCACACATTTCCATGCATGTTTGTTTCACTTTGAAGAGTAAAAGGTGCCTGCTTGGCCTGAAGAATGAATATTTACAATTTGTAGCTCTGTAAACAAGTGTAAACTCTATATATTTCTCTTGCCCCCCCCCCCCCCC
>MCJB01050886.1:6355-25823 GCA_002018475.1 Nicotiana obtusifolia | reverse complement strand
CCCCCCCCCAAAAAAAAAAAAGAAAAAGAAAAACAACCTTTTGGATCAATGTCTAATATTAAGGAAAAGCTAACTTTGAAAATTGCTGAAGTTTCTCCTAGTTGTTTTGTTTAAATTTTTTGCAATATTCTTCACTATTTTGAATGTGAAAGTTGCAAGCTTACAGCTTTTCTTTTTCCATGAAATTTCTAAGTCTTGAACTTTTTCTTGAAAGATGAATTAATATGAGTCCTACTTTACCGTGAAACTGTCCCCTGAATGATCAGTTTGAAGTTACCTTTTGTTGGAAACAATGAGATACTATGACAAGTTCAAACATGTCGTAGTTTAAGCTATAATTGGAAGTCACAGAGGAAAATCTCTGTAGAAACATGAAGGCGTATCTGCATCTATTGGTGTTTATTACGGCCACAAATTAGGTGACATGGGGTCTAACTGTAGGTTACCACATGGAATGAATATCTTCCTACATGAAGTTACTTTAGCTTGTTTCTCACTTGTATTTCACCATGAATTGCAGATTAGCTGAAAAGATCATTTTGGAGTCACTGAAGAAAGGGCACCTACTTGTTGGGTATCTTCTATTCCCTTGTTGACTTATTCTCTCTCATGAGCCTTTCCTGTAGGGTCTGGAATAACTAATATGGAAAAGGGCTTTCTTTACTTTGATTTAAGGGATGTTGATAAAATGATGACCGAGCGACTTGGTGCTGTTTTCATGCCTCATGGGTTGGGGCACCTTCTTGGAATTGATACTCATGATCCTGGGGGTTACTTGAAGGTTTATTTTTTCTTAGATAAATGTCTTCCATTGATAAGTAGCATGCAGTTCTTCATATATTCTCTGGATATAATTGAGAAGTGAATAACTGGGTTACAATTTCAGGGAGCTGAAAGACCAAAAGAACCTGGATTGAGCTCTCTACGTACTAGCAGAAAGCTCTTAGAGGGAATGGTCAGTAGTCTATATTTGAGTGACATTACATATTAGATTTAAACTTCTAGGTAAAAATTACTATTTCGTAAAATCTCACTGGATAACCACTAATGTGGTTCTTGATAATTCACCTATCTTGAAAGCAATCAATGAATTATCTCTAAATAAAGGCAGCATGCTCATGCTTTTTTGAGGACTTGTTTTTTAGTAGATCTGAATCAAGGAGCAATGTTTTTTCAGTTAAAGTTGAATTGAACTATGCTTTAGTGTATCTCTTGTACTTCTTGAAGCGTACACTTGTCTTTTCAGGTGTGGTTTATCTAAGGAAATGACCTCTTCAACAGCATCCACATTAGTTGTTGGTCTTAAAATTTACTTGGCAAGTCTAAGCTTATTGCTGCAATTAAAAATGATAAATTCAAGTGATTATTGACCTAGTGGACTTTCTATGTTTTTTGTGAAATAACATGTAGAAGTATTAAAAAACATGCTTGGGAACTGAAATAGTCCATATCAAAGTAATTCATGGAATCTAGACGTTGATGGGCCACTTTTAGTGTATCTTCAAGATCTCAACCTGCGATGAAGTTTCTTATCCTCACTGACACTAGAAAATCTACTTACGCTCTTTAGATTGTTGCCTTACATTTTGTATGATTATATTGGTTAATTTATTATGCTAATCTTGTGGATTATTCTTAGGTGATCACTGTAGAGCCTGGTTGTTACTTCATTGATGCCTTACTACTTCCTGCCTTGGAGAGTCCGTCGTTGTCTGAGTTTTTCCATCATGGAGAGATCAACAGATTTAGAGCTTTTGGTGGAGTCAGAATTGAAAGTGATGTGGTGTGTTTGCTGAACTTTATTTTATTTCTTTGGTGGTGTTGGAATAAATTCTACATAATGTGCATGTTGACTTGGATTTGGTTCTTTTATTATTTCTTCACCTTTGTCAAGTTATACCTATTTGTTAAAAGTTTATTTTTGTCCTTGAAGTGTGTTACTGCCAATGGATGCATTAACATGACCAAATGCCCCCGGAAGATTGAAGAGATCGAGGCAGTGATGGCAGGGGTTCCTTGGCCGATCAAAAAGACAACCTTTCCTTCTGGAAATGGACAAGTGTAATTCTTTCAATTACTGCATGACTTTGAGAAACAGAGGGGGTTCCAGTAGCCTTGTTTTCCTCTGTGTGTGGACCTCTGAAGAAAATTGCTTCCTTTTATGGACTAGTGCTCTCGATGAGCTAATTGGTGTTATGTTAGCTTCCTCTGTATCCATGAAATATTCTCCACAGATTGCTTTTTCTACATTAAGTTTTGGATTTATGTTATTTCCCTAGACTTGTATGCCACATCTGCATAATTGTCTTGATCATTATGCACTGACAAGTAATCTAGCAAGTGTAATGACCATGGCGGATGGACAGTCGAGTGTCAAAAAAGTTGCACTCAGAACTGAAGTGCCCAAGTCCAAATCCTAGTTGGGCCTTTTCTACGCGCGTGCCTCCTGTGCATGGTTGGCTGGCACTGGAATTTTGTTGGAAATTTTAGCTCCTATAACAAAGCTTTACACCCTATTTATTATAAATAAAAAAAATTTTAAAATATTATTTTTAATAGTTACCTTTTTGTTTTTATAGCAAAACCTGTATTTATGGTATACACTACTGTTAAGCCATTAAATACGCTTTTTAATATTTTTCTCTCTCATTCTTTCAGTTATTCTCGTCCAAAATCACAGCATCGTATCTTATTTCTCTCTCCACGATCTCTCTCTCATAGTGCCAATGTCTTCCCCATTGTTGAACCACGATTTTCTCATAGCGCAATTGTCTCCCTCAATTTTTAATTTTTTTGCTCTAAAAAGTTGTGGTAAGTGTTAAAGTTTTTGGCTTTTGGCTGGTTAAACCTTCTTCTTTTTCTCTTTACTAATTTTGTTTTTATATATTCACCATTGTTATGTTTTCATCAAAAAATTTGAAATTTCATCTTCAATGGCTGATTCAACAACTCCGAAGAGGGTTATCCGAGGTATACCCACCAAAGTACTCAATTTCGACGGGCCATTTTTCGATTTGCAGATCATTCAAGCGGAACCTGTATTTGCAGGTTCATCAGCAACCACTGAAGGGAAAGGAGGTCGCTAAAGGAACTAGCTCGGAAGCATAGAACGACAAGGTAATTGTAGATGTATTTATATGTATTCGAGTCCGCATACATTGATTATTAGCTTGTACAGTAGTTGTTTCTTCTTGTATTTATATGTATTCGATATTGCTTATATTGATTTTTATTTTGTGTAGGGATTTTTGACTGTTGTATTTAGATGTATTTATATGTATTTTAGTTCATTCAACAATATTTTTAAATACATCAACTGTTCTATATTAGTTATGTATTCAACCAAATTGTATTCATCTGTATTCTCAACCTAATTGTATTCAGCTATATTTAAAACAACAGTCATTGCTATAACTCACAGTTTTTCTGGTATTTATCACTGCATTACATTGTATTTCATGAATAAGTTATGTATTCAAACTAATTTGTATTCTTTTATATTCCCAACCATATATTTTATCTTTTTAATTATTTTTGGTATGCAGGAAATAAACTCTTCGTTAAACACCCGCCTATTTTATCACTGCATATCAATTCCTACACTAACACCGACATAATCTCCGACTTCAAAGAAAAGCTTACTCCATATCAGCACAAATTATTTGGTATTACTTGTTTTGGAAGTTTCTCCGATATGAAGCACTGTGAGGTTCAACATCAATTGTTCGGGTGCTTCATGGTTCTGCAGCTGGAAGAAAGTCCTGTTGATTCATTTTTAATATATGTGAATGGTACAACATAATGCTTTTCAATCAGGGAGTTTACGGTAATTACTGGTCTCAATTGTGTTAGTGGCGCTGAAGATTTTGAGTTTAACGCAAAAATGCCTAACAGGATTGTGGATACATACTTTGGCGATGCAAATAATGTCAAGAAGAAAGATTTATTGAAATGCTTTGATGACAATAATTGGGATTTTGACAACAGTGGAGATGCCATTAAAATAGTTGTGTTGTATTTCATACGTACATTCATAATTATACACTGAGAAGAACTGCACAACCATCCTAAGACTATATTTTGACTTGGTCGAGAGTGGGAGATATTCTGATTACCCATGGAGTAAGGAGGCATTCCAGGCCCTTATCAAATCTATTAGCAAGAAGATGGATTCCTAGAAGAAGTATTACAGGATAGCTGGGATGCCTCTCGCTATGCAAGTATGGTTGTACAGGTGTTGTTCAAAGGTCGACTCCAATCATTGCACTCCGAGTTGATAACCGGATTCCCAGAATACTCAATTGAACAATCACTGACAACCAGCCAACTTATGCTTGTAATTAAAACAGTGTTAAAATTAAAAAATAAATACAGTTGAATACATCATACATCTATGTCCATGTTTTCACAAATAATAGGAATACAACAGAATACATAATACAGTTTGCAGCTACACATTTAATTCAATGTTGTAAAATTTTTATACTATACAATTGAATACATATATATACATAATTGCCCATAAACATAAAGAAGATTACATTAGTAATCATACAACAAATGTGGTTTACATTGAGTGTATTTCTATTTTTCAGATGAAATACAACAACATTCAAACAATCGCTAGTGAGCTTGCAGTTATTTAGGTGCCTCCGGATAGGTTGATATAGACAAAAGTCCTCTTCATACAGACAACAATGAAGAGGACTCTAATGACTTTAGTTCTCCACCGCCTCTTCAACCGAAAAAGAAACATGATGCAAGCGTTGGTCCATCTTCATCACTACCTTACAAAAAGCACAAACAGCAGCTAATTGATCCCTCAACTGCAAAGAGACCAATACCACATGTGTCCCCAATACCTCAAGCCAAGATTCCTCCTACTGCTAAGATTGAAATCAAGGAACCTGTATTGAGTGTTAAGAAGCCAGTTGATTCTAAATCTGATGATTTGTCTGCCTTAAGGCGGGATCTAAATTCATTCAAGGATTATGTAAGTATTTTTAATGCATATTCATCTTTACAGTTTATGTATTAACTTTCCTATATGTTCTAACCCCTCTCAAATTGTTTGTGTAATTATTAGGTGATGGGTGAGTTCACTTCTCTACGATCATTGATCAATGAAATTTTCAAAAAGCTTTCCGAACATGTTAAAGCCAATCAGAAATACAGAAAGTGTATACCAAAGAAAAAAATATACTGAGAAACATGATGGTGGTATTCAAAGGTCACCCGAGGTCAACTTGTATGATAATCCCGAAGGCCAAATACAGCATGATATAGCTGTTGGGGAGAATTCAGAGGTTAAAATTTTTCAACCTCTTTAGTATATATGTAATATAATAATACATGTTTAATCAGTGTATTTATATATTGCTATAACTGTATTCACGATTTTCTTAATATATATTTTTAATTAGCTTTTACTATGCTTCAATGTAATCACGTATACAGCAGCATACATAATTCAGAATACACTTATATACATGTGAATACAACGTTATATTAGTTAATACATTTGTAGAATATATGTGGCTACATTTACAGAATACAGATATATACACCTACTATGAATTTGGAACTTTATGTTTATTCTAATCTAATAAATATATTTCTTTCAAATATGTAACATATTAATAGATACCATTTGGTGTATGTTAAGGCTATGGAAAGGAAGTTGAACACAGACATTCATGCCGATGGACTTCCACATGCTATTTTAAGTGGAGAGATATTGAATGCATCTACAGAGGAGATTCTTGTCTTTGGTGAAATAAGAAATGAGGCGCCTACTAAATCAGAGGTGCTGAATGTCATACCACCCAAAATTGACGAGGATGTATCTCGAGAAATACATGTGTCACAATTTGAGTTGGCCGACGAGGACCTTCCAAGTCAAATTCCAGAAACTAGAATTGTGATACATCGAGCACCTAAACTTGTTGATTCAACGCCTTTACCTTCACATAGGACTCGGCATCCAAGTCGATGGAATTCTTCGCCTTATGAGATAAACTTCGACTCAGTCGGTCAGTAAATTTGTATACAGAAGCTATGTTTTATATCCCCATGTCAACTATAATTAGATGTCGCTATTAATGACTCCGATGAACTGCAGGTACTTCAGTAAAGTTAACTTCCATATTTGACAAAAAATATCCCTTTGAAGATGAATTAATATTGGGGCCACATCATGCTTTAGTCATTCAAGAATTCGAGAAATGGGTTCGTGATGGTCTGTTGGCTAAACATGATCAAAAGTAAGTTTCTTTTTTCGATCTATAATGTATGGTTTTACCCTTTAGTATGAAGAATAATATTTTTTTTTCTAAATCCTTATTGAAAGGATAAGGAAGACCACTACAAGAAACACAAGTCAACACTTCCTATACTGTTGGATTTTGGAGTTCATGAAGTCACTAGAAAAAATTAGTTTTACCTTCTATCATTTGACGAGCAACTATGGAATGATGATGTAAGATATATCCCTTATACATTCAATTTAGTTATATTCAATTTTTTCATTGTTTGGATTCAATGTTTTGAAATATGTATTCAGTGTATTTTACCTGTTTTATTCATGATGTGCCAATATTTGTGTTTCACTGTTTTATTCAGCATATTCAAAGTTTGAATTAATTGTATTCATTATGGTGCTCTCAGCGTGGTCAGATGTATTTTATATTAACAGTAGTTAAGTTATTCTCAATACATATAGCTTCTGTATTCAATATATATCAAAGGTTTATAATCACTATATTCAATATATTGAAGTATGTATTCAGATGTATTTTTAATTTATAATCACTATATTCACTGTATTGAAATATGTAATTCAATATGTATTCAAACTTCACTGTATTCAGTGTCTTCATTATATTTACTGTATTTAGTGTCTTCACTGTATTCAATGTCTTAATTGTATTTCACTGTGTTCAGTGTCTTCACTGTTTTTCAAACTTTACTGTGATTCACTGTTTTACTCAGCAATATGTACCCAATGTATTAAAGTATGTATTTAGATGTATTTTTTTTTAATAGTCGTTTGGATTCACTATATTCATTTATGTTGCTCTCAATGTATTCAGATGTATTTTATAATAACTGTAATTAAGTTATTATTCTCAATACATATTGCTGATGTATTCAATATATATCAAAGGTTTATAGTCACTGTATTCGGTATTTTTAATATATAATCAATTTATTCACTGTATTGAAAATATATATTCAATATGTATTCAAACTTCACTATATTCAGTGTCTTCACTGTATTCGATGTCTTCATTGTATTTCACTATATCTCGTTGTATTCATTGTCTTCTCTGTTTTTCAAAATTCAATGTGTTTCACTGTTTTATTCAGCAATATGTATTCAATGTATTGATATATCTATTCAGATGTACTTTTTATTAATAGTAGTTAAGCTATTCCCAACACATATTGTTGTTGTATTTAATATATTTTAAATATTTATAATCATTGTATTCATTGTATTGAAATTATGTATTCAATGTCTTCAATATATAATCACTGTATTGAAATATGTATTCAATATGTATTCAGTGTTTTCATTATCTTTAAAACTTCATCGTATTCAGTCAATATATTCTGTTTGGTTTCCTAGGTTCTATTTTGAATGAAAAAGAAAGTCTTCAAGAAGTGAATGAAGGAATCATAAAAGAAATAGCTTTCAATATATTTCACATATTTTATACTAACTGTATTTACTGTTAATATAGTTGTTTTTAATTTTTTTTTTTAACTTTAATGTATTGACGCTATGTATTCAATTTATATACAGCATATTGATGTCATATTTTACTACTTGAGAAAGAAGGGCAAGTACAACCGAAGTGACATATTCAAATACACCAGTGTTGATTGTATATTCAAGACAAGAATTGCTAAAATCTTCAATAAGTATAATGATACAAATAATGATGCAAGTGTAGCCAAGGAAGAAGATGTTGTATGTGAATACATAAGGGGCTACAAATTGCTAGCTAATGTACCATGGCATATGGTCGACAATGTCTTGATACCAGTCAACTTGAAAGACAAACTTCATTAGATATCGACAGTTGTCTCATTTAAGGAGAGGTGTATCAATGTATATGACTCCTACCGATCAGCAGGTCATGATGATTATGTGAGTTCTGAGATAGATAAGCTTGCTAAGCTTATACCTCTGTACCTATCGATCAGTGATTTTTACAAAGACAAGCAATGCATAGATTGGTCCCGTGAACCAGCATACAATGACAAAGCACAAACTGAGCCTTTTGATGTTGTTTTTGTTTCAAATCTGCCTCAACAAAGAGCTGGGAGCATGTTTGCATTCAATCCCATTTATGATTCTTGTATCATTTATAATCTTATATATATGAATTGTATTAATTGTTGTCAATCTACTTTGTCAGAGATTGTGGGTTGTATGTCACATCATACGCAAAGTATTTGAGCATGTATGGATTGGTTCCACAAACAACCTTTGATGCCAATTTACTCCGTCAAAGATATGGTACCCTCCTTTGGGACTATGCTATGCGGAAGATAGACGACGATGCGATAAGCGACAATGAAGCACCCGCAAAGATTGTTAGGCAAATCATAGAGTCTGATACTTCTGTGAAGATAGTTTTAGAATAATTTTCTGTAAAACGGATTGTATTTGCAGCTTATTACTAAATACATCATGGTTGTACGCAACCTTTTTGGTTTTGAACACATGAATGACTTGTTGTCTTTAAGATGTTAATGATACAATCCATAACAGAATTGAATATATACTGTTAATTCATATATTCTGTTGTATTTATGTATTAGCATAATCATCCATATAGTTCTATTATGTATTTATATAGTTGTATTTTGTTGATATATATCCCTGCAATAGTCAACATAATTCAATGGTTTTTACATCCCTACTATATTCATGCTATATTTAAATGATAGGCAGTGTTGTATTCAATGGTTGTTTTCACTATTTTTTCTGGTTGTATTCATCGTATTATACTGTATTTATTATATTTCGAACTTAATTATATTCAGTAATTTTATTCTATTTTGTTTTCTATGTTTGATTTTGCTATATTTATGTATTAATATAATCACGTACATAATTGTATTATGTATTCAGAAGTTTTTTGGAATTGTATTACATATGTATTCAATTATATTTAAATGATAGGTAGTGTTACATATGTATACATGTCCTGCTATACCTCATACCTGTATATACATCATAATTGCGTTCAATTTCATAATATTACTTAAAAAATTCATCCAGTAAAAGTCCAATACACCAAGAAATTATTATGTAATAGAAAACTTGAATAAATCTATGCCATATAGTTATTTCAGTAATTACAATCAGAAGATGAACTAATTCCTACGTGGAGCATTTCTACAAGTACGCTTATTATGTCCTCCTGCCCATATATACTACACGAATGTTGATTTTTCTTCTGAAGCAATTCACGTAACGGCTTATCGCGCTTCTTCTTTGGTTTTCCAGGAGGTCTTTTCCATTTGGGTGGTAAGACAACTTCCTCTGCTATATGTGCTGGTATATTCCATTCACTTAGGTCAGGCAGTGGATACAAGGGCACCTCGTATGTCATTACAACAGACTTTGGTATGTAATAGTCTGATCAATAATCTTCCGACATTAGGAACTTGCTTTTCAAGATAGCCCAAGCATGTGGGCATGGTAATTCGTCAACTTGGAACCGCCTACAGCTGCAAGTTTTCTCTAGGAGGCAATAAACAGTGTAATGCCTTCCTTCATCATTCATCATGTGCAAGTGCTCAGTCGATAGGACAACCTACATTAAACGGAGAAATATAAGTTGTGGACATTTATACAAGACATGTATCTGTCAATGACTTAACGTATTAAATACAGTATACATGAATACAAAAAAGCATTTGAAATACATTGAATTCAAACACTACTTAACAGACAGAACATAAAAGTGAATATATTTATATGTGAAATACAGTAAAACACTGTCAATACAAATAGAAAACCATTGAATACAACCAATGCAATATACAAAATACAGCTGTAGTAACATGTATTATGAATATATACAGTTAATACAAAAATACATTAGAATATATTGAATACAATTGTTAGATACAACATAATACGTGCATTAATGTTATTATTAAAAGGGAAGGCAGTAGGTTACTAATACATGTTGTATCGGGCATAAATACATGATGTATTCGTGTATCTTAATTTTTCAATGTAATTACTTTTAGCAACATAAAAAAACAACTTACAGTCATTCGGGTAGATAGTGCCTCATTCAATGTAAGGACCTCCTGATATTTTTTTCCAAGTGTTGTGTACGTGTGTGAAGCTTCTTTTTGATTGCTGCAATTCCAATGTCCAAATATCTTCCTAACTTCTTCTAGGAAGTCATATATTGACAATTCTCTAGCTGATACAAGTGCCAAATTGATTGACTCAGCAATATTTGACGTCATGGTCCATCCGGTTAACAGGTGCATACAACCTAGCCCATTTTTGGTAATCAGCTAATTCCAAGTAATCTTTAACCCGAATATCTACCTTCTCCACCCTTTCCATTAGACTATCAAATTCATCCAAGATTTATGCTTTTGCCATTGAAAAGTATACCTCGCTCAACTTTGCATGCCTCTTTTTGAATTTCTTATATACGTTGTTCCACAAATGCCATATGCAAGAAGAATGGTGTACCGTAGGATATGCTCTCGATACAGATTTGATTATGCTCTCATTCTTATCTGAAATGATGCACATGTTTTCCCGCTCGTCATAAGCCACCTTAAATTGCTCAAACAACCACAACCAAGCAGCATCATTCTTTGAATCAACAACACCATATGCTAGTGGGAATATATGTCATGTAAGTATATTTGCGTACAGATAAAAAAAAAAATATTCAAGCTGTATTAAAAAGTCAAAATAGCATATTTTATGTTAATCAAGCTTGTATGTATTTTTTTTAACTGACTAACCTGCACCATCCAACTTGCTAGCCGAGACAAATGTCCCTGTGTATGCTGATTTTAGGTGACTGCCATCCACAACGACGATGGGTCTACAATAATTGAACCCCTTTATAAAAGCATACAATGATATATAAAAATAGATGAACCTATTTTTAGGTTATTTTTCCATTCGAATATGTGAACCGGGATATGTCATATCCAGTGTATATAAGTACCCCGGTAATTTATTGTATGAATCAGCTGGTTCATCCCTTAGAAAATTCACTGCCTTTTCTCTAGCACGCCACGCCAACATGAAACTAACATCTACACTAAAGTCCGATTTCACATCATCAATTATATCTTTTGGCGTGTAATTCCTCTGATGATTAGTAAACTTGGACCTAATCATTCCCTCAATCAACCTACTGGTTGCTTGACGTTGCTCATACACATTATCCTTCAACGAACATGTATGCTTATCATTGAACTCCCTCACTTTGAACATTTGTGATTTATTTATACTAGAAGCCTTAAATTTCCATTCACAATCCTCAAAAATACATAACAACGTATAACTGCAAATATATTTGTGTTATAAATACGATTGGTTAGTTATAGATAAAACATATACAAATCCTATAGCTGATTCGGCTATAGACACACAACATTTTTATTTGTCAATGAAGTTTTGAATATAGAAACATACAATGAAATACAATGTATATTACATGAATATACTATAAAAAATTATTGAATACATTGCATAAGACAATGTATTATGAACAAAATTTATATAAATAGTTCAATTCTCCTATAACTGTTTCAGAATATTCAATTAAAAATACCGAATGAGAGCATATATTATGAATACAACATTATACTTGCTGTTTTTACAATACGCTGCCATGAATACACTATAAAACTATTACGAATACATATACATACAATTGAATACAACATATTTGGTGAAGAAGTTGTAAGTGATAACATCCAAACCTGATAGCATTTGACCTATCAACTTGGATTGAAACCTTTCAGTAATTGCATATTGCTCCATCACCGCCTTCAATGTGTCCTTATCCTTATATACTTGTCCAGCCATCACCTCTTTTTGATTAGTTTTTAAAATAATCAAATTCATTTCTGGTTCAAAAATCTCAATTGGTTCACCTGAGTTTAAAGACTCAAGTGCAAGTGTATCAACTGTATCAAATTTACTCACCCCATCGGTTTCGTCAAGTTGCATTAGGTCACTTTGAATTAAACTTCCTCCAGCTACAATTTCTTTATCCATTGAAGTTATACACAATGGATACATCCCGAATTCTCTATTCTCCTTTTTCAACTCTACATACACCTGATAAACCATGTGGTTGTGTATTCCATAGGCATGCAATTTCCTTCCACTTTGTATTCAAATTTAATTGACTTTGAGCTCAAATCTATGCTAAGTTGCTTCGAAATTGAAGCAACCAAATCATTGTACAACAAATATTCCTTTATCAGTATCCCGTCAATCGAATAATCGACATAACAATTTTTAATGATTCACTTTCCAGAATGATGAATTAGGACAGTTAAACTTGCCATCTAAAAAATGGAATTTCAAACTATTTCTGTTGATACTTGTATCACTTCCTAGCAGAAACTCGAACAATATTACTGGAGAAAAAATATCGAACTGTACCAGGAAAAAAAAGGAGTGAAACTCTAAAGATGGCTCTATTTTTTTGTGTTTGTCGCAAAATCTTCTCATTAATTGGATTGATAACGATGCATGTTATAATGGTGTTTGTTAAGTTATATTAGGAATGTATCACGCTAATTGATCCACTTTCCGTTTTTAAATAGCTGGAGAGACCTATTTTTACTTTGGTTTCCGTTACTATATTCATGAATACATGGCGCGAATACATGTGAATACAACGCATACAGCTGTGCTGCCCTATTTTTTAGCCGAGTTTTGCTGCCGTATTCATGAATACAATAGCTTGAATACATCGAATATATTATCATAATAACTGAAAAGGTAGCTATAAGAAATACTTAGGTATATAATAGCTATAGAAAGTTAATAACCACTAAAGAATAAAGGTCTCTGAAAATTTCACAATTTTGTTCTCATCAAGTCCTTAGTGCCTTAAAGCATTTAGATTTAAGTACGATTGCAGCGTAACACATTATTTAACTAGGGCAACTAGGGTGTGTTTGGTATGAAGGAAAATATTTTTTAATTTTTTTATGTGTGGTTGATTTAAATGTTTGGAAAATATTTTCCTCGTGAACTCATTTCCTCCAATTGGAAAAAATGTTTTCCCTATCAAGTGAGGAAAATGTTTTCTACTCTCTAAACAAATACTAGAAAATATTTTTCGAATTTTTTATTTTACTCATCAACCAAATAAGGAAAAATAAATAATAAAACTACTCAATCCAAAAAAGTATTTTCCTTCGTACCAAACACATCATTAGTCTTTGAAATAATAGTTGGACTTGCTTAATTTTTTCCAAAATTAACGAGGACTCGTATTACTAATTAAGGACGTTATCCTTGGTAATGACTAATGTATGAAATATCTGCCTCACTGGAACTGATACCACACCAGTCGACTACTAGATGAAGATCTTTTAACTCTTGCAGAAGAAATAATTGAAGTTTATCACAACCGTACAACTGCTAATTTTAACTGTAGAACACTATCCCCTCCAGTTCTTTATTTTTCAATGTCCAAATAAAACCGTCACAAAAATAAAAATGGCAGTATTCTTCTCCTACACACACCTATGTTTTTGCTTAATTTACTACGAAAATGGTAGTAGGTTACCTGTATACGGTAAAAATCGGATTTATCCGTATATAGTCAAAATCAGTTAAAGGTCAATTTCGATATCGACAGTGGCGAGGCAAATCGAGGTCGATCTCTTGATCCCGAGATCTGGAGATCGATCTTAGCTTTGAAATCAATCTTTGCCGCCAAATCGACCATCATCATCGAATTATTTGGGAATCTCGAGACCGATATCGGATTCGAGGATATGATCTCGAGGCCAATATCGGATTCAAGGCTGTGACCTCGAGACCGATCTTGGATCCTATGCTATATATAAAGTTGAGATAGTCAATAGATCCGTTGCACCTATCCGCAAATCACGTCTAAAGTCAAGAAAACTGTTCAATCACAAAAAATAGAAGACTTTTTGGATCATAGAAGACTTTTTTGGCCATAGAGCAGTTTTCTTCCCCTTATAAATAGGGAATTCTGATCAATGTAGAGCCATGGGAGATCTATCAACAGAAAGATATACAAACTTGTTAGCTCATATTTCAATCTCTCATTTACATACTGCAATCTTATTTCTTCATTCTTCATTTATTTTTCTGGTATCAAATACAACCGCATATCTTTTTATCCCATGTACAAATTCAATTGTTATCCGATTTTCGGGAAAAACATTACCGTTGTTCCATTTACTATTTTTCCTAAACGCTCGAACAGTGTTATAACTTTAAAATGTGAGGCTTTTTAGTCTTTTCAGCAAAACTAAACTCAACATAATTTGGTACAGCCAAACCTCGTCCCTCTTCTCGTCTTTTCTATCCTGCAATGTGACCACAGGGATTTCAGCATCTGTGCAAGTGAAGTAAGACTTCACAATTTGCTAACTCAAAGCAAAAAGAGAATCCAAAACACAAACCATTGTGGAGTAGGGCAGTCATACATACGATATTTAAAATTATAGTAAAAACCTCTTGAAGAAATTTTTTATTAAACCGGAGAATTCTAAATTGTACATTGTAGTTGCGGTTTGACGAGGATAAGCTCGTCATTTTTGTCATGGAACACCGTGACTTTGCATTTTAAACCGTATCTTATCATTTTAATTTAAGTTTTTAGTAGTCCCACAAATGATGATAAGATAACGAGGGAAGGTTTTTAATAACCATGTCAAGTCAGAAGTAGACAATTAAAATTAGGACATGAGACTATTATCCTAAGCAGTCTATGATAAAGTTTGTATCTTTTCTTTTAACATTTGTATGAATATAGATTGATTAATTAATTGTTATCAACTATTTCTAAACGAACTAAGGCGTGAATCGAATTTCCTCATAAATCTACATGCATTACAAAATGCAAATCACATATGATGCTATTACACGTTTTCTTCTTTTAACAATTAAGCTATGTCACACTTATTTTTATTAAAATTGGTGGTACATTGTTTTTACATTTATTAATATATTATGGTCATCATCATCGTTTTACATAATGTTATTTTTAATTGATTTAGCTAAGCGGAGGTAGAATTTTAGTAAGGAGATATTACTATATCACTAGTGGTACAAAATCTTTCGGAGATCTCCTTTTATGGTTTATTACGGATGTTATTTTAGTCATAAAATGACACAAAAAAATTATAAAAAAAAAATTCAAGAGATTTTTGTTCCGTTTTTTAATTCAAATTTTGAAGGCAGAAGAGTTCGGGAAAAGAAGAAATAATCCAAAAGAAAAGCTGGCCCACAAATGTGATTTAAGACGAGCACGGCGCCGTATACCCAAATACGATGCCATATAGTCACTCTCTGAATTCTGATTATGCCAGTGTAAACAGGTGAGCAGTAGGCCAAGTTGCTCCCTCAGTGAAACTGCTTCGCTATAAAACCCCAAAAGCTGACGGCTCCCCTTCCATAAGCCCTAAATAGGAGCCACCATTTGCTTCTTAAACCCCTACACTTGGATGCGAAAAATGGATTGTCGAAGCAACAATGAGAATGAGAGCTCGGGAAGCAAGATGAAATTTGAGTGTGAAGAGCAAGATGAGACTATAACGGAAAGCTCCAATGTTGAGGTGGAGGAAGACACCGCCATGTGTGAGGTTGGGGGCGACAAGACTAGTGCTGACTATTATTTTGACTCATATTCTCACTTCGGTAAGTTATCTCTTTAAGCTTTTCAGTGTCTCCATTTCTGTTCCGTGATTCCTCAATTGTATCTGCGTGTCTTCGTTTATCTGTGCTATAATGTGAAGGGTGGCCTCTTGATACATTATCAATCATCTGTGCGTTTGCTGAGTTATTCGGGTTGCTTGTGTTTTTTGGGGTCCATCCCATTGGTTGGCAATAGTTGGCAATAGCCTTATGCCTATTTGCCTATATTATGGCAGAGAACTTTGGTGAAAGATCTTCCTTGGAGCCAAAGTTTGGAAATAAGTGGCGGAGATTAAAAATGCTCCTGTAGCACACTTGGAGCCTACTGCTCTTTTCTCCTATAGAAGGAGGGCCTCTTTCACTTCTTTAGATACACCAACAAAAAGAGAAAGAAAGAGTGAGGCATCACGTACAGGGTATAAGAAAATAATGTGTGAGAAAAGTAAAGAGTGTGAGCTATATTATAGTGAGGTGCGAATATCAAATGGTTATTTTTTATAGTGTTGTAGTGGTCTTTGTAGTATTTTATTCGGGCTCACAAAGTGTAAAATTACTTTGTATAGTGATATCAATTGCTTCTCTCGAAATTAGTGGTTTTTCCCTTATTCATAAGTGTTTTAAATGTAAATATGTTGGTGTCGTAGTCACTTTTTGATTCTTGTTGATTACCGTATTTCGATGGCAGAATATTATTTCTGTGGGGTTTATTCCCAACATTGTTGCCTTAGCAAAAAAATACTACTTAATGTAATTGTGCACATTTCATTTTGCTTTTTCATTTTCCTGGAATGTGAAGGGAATGTAGCTTGATATCTTTTAGTTGGTAATCGCTTATAGAAGCTAAGTTTTCCTCCTTCCTTCTAATGCAGGTATTCATGAAGTAAGTACCCATATTTCATCATTAAGTGACGGTGCTCTGCCCTCAGGTTTTGCTTAAATAGTTTTTAATTCGTAGTTCTGATAGTAATTCTTACTCCCAACAGGAGATGTTAAAGGATGTGGTGAGAACTAAGACTTACCAAAATGTTATTTACAAAAACTCCTTCTTAATCAAGGATAAAGTGGTCCTTGATGTGGGTGCTGGCACAGGAATCCTGTCCCTCTTTTGTGCAAAAGCTGGTGCTAAACATGTTTATGCGGTATGAACTCCATCTCTTGTTCTTCGGCCATACATCACTTCTATAATATGCTTATTCCTTGTTCTTTCTTGATCATAATATGGTGGCTGTCTTGGTCCACGTGCACTGTATAAAAATTTGTTGTCTTCTGTGTTCTATATTATATAGATGTTGCAGTATTAGCTCATAAATTGATGTCGAACAAATTTGTAAAATTGAAGAAGCTAATGCTAACTTATCTTTGCCTTTTTGGTTTTCAGATTGAGTGCTCCAGCATGGCTGATATGGCCAAAGAAATTGTAAAACTCAATGGGTTCTCAGACGGTGAGCTAAAGTTTTCACCAAGTCATTAACTTTGTGACACGTTTTCTGCTGTATTTACATATTATCTAATTATTGAATCTGTTTGCTTTCTCAGTTATAACTGTTATCAAGGGAAAGGTAGAAGAGATTGACCTTCCAGTTCCACAAGTGGACATTATTATTTCTGAGTGGATGGGATATTTTCTACTCTATGAGAACATGTTAAATACAGTCTTGTATGCTCGTGACAAATGGCTGGTAAGTTGCGTTTAGTTGTGACCATCAAAAAGTTGCTTTCACTCGTGATGGTTTACTGTTGCTGCTTTTGGTTAATGCAACATTCAGTTCTTGAATTTCAGGTTCTCTGCTGATATCTTATTACTTTTATCTAGATATCTTTGTGTGTATACTTTTATTCATTTTTTTTATTCATAACAAAGTTTCCGATGGAATTTGTTACTATTCATGCCTTCGCTACTTGTTACAGTAAATGCCATGATTTCTACAGGTATTAATTCCCGTTTCGGAAGGTGTCTATCTTCAAATTCATCTTCTGGGCTTTTGGCTGACATCACTTACATAAAATAGCTTTTTTCTTGAATTATTATTATTTTGGACCTTTGTGGTGTTTTTTCTTGTTTATGCAATAAGCAATTAAAAAGTTTTTGATACGGTGTGGGAACCTGGACACGTGCAGCCCAGGATGCTTTTTAAGGGAAAATGGAAATGATGGAAGAAAGTAAAAGGTATGAGCAGGAAGAAGTGTTGGTAGTAATGAAATATAAGTGGGGAGTAAGGAAGAGGGCCCCTGTCCTTTTCCAAGTCATGACACTGTGACATTCGCAACCTCTTCTATATTAATTGGACCAAGCTTCTTAATTAAAGCTTGGCGATGGGTTCAAAGAAAAAGGCGTGGGTTGCATTCTACCATTGAATGCTAATCTAGACTTTGCCCAACATGTCGTCCCCACCAATCAAACATATTTCAGCTATCATCACATTTCCTGCATTGATCAATCCTTTATGCTGATCCTTCTTCCTTTCACAAAGCACCAAGTCAAACCCCCACAGTTACCCAAAAAAAGGAAATAGAAAAATTTAAGACACTCAATATCCACTTCAACTTTTGAATTCTCAAACCTCGATGAAGGAAATAAATTGAGTGTACTATGAGAATTAGTATTTAAGTAGTTCATCGCTGGCTTATTAAAGACCTAGCGTCACCAAAAATTGGTGACCGGGACAATGTGTCTCAGTTTCCGCAGAAAAACTGTTATCCCTTTAATGAACTTTTTCTGATTATTGCTTTCAGTAGAGTTCCCCAGGTTAGCTGATTTATTTGCAAACCAATTTTCTGGAGTTTCCCTTGTGCTCCTCTTTTTGGTTGGTGAATTCTACTCAAAAAGGCTTCTTTATAATTGTATACATTTTCTTCTTCCTTTACAGGTAAAAGATGGCCTTGTGCTGCCAGATAAAGCTTCTCTCTATTTAACAGCAATTGAAGATGCTGACTACAAGGATGAGAAAATCGAATGTGAGATTGAACACTTTCACGTCTTCTCCTTGATGGATGTTGACTTGCTTCTGTATTTAGCATGCACTTCTCATGGGCTTTTCTGGTTACATTGGTCTTCTTCATTAATGGGCTAAACTGTCACTCTGATTCCAATCATTTCTATGCTATTGCAGTTTGGAATAGTGTGTATGGTTTTGATATGAGCTGCATTCGGAAGCAAGCTATAATGGAGCCACTTGTTGACACAGTAGATCAGAAGCAGATTGTTACAAACTGCCAATTACTCAAGGTAATTAGATTAGTTGTCCTCAAATTTTCCACATTGAGTAGCCCTACAATGTGTGGAGTTCTTTTACTTCACTTACATCTGGATCCCTTTTTCTTTTACAGACAATGAACATTTCTAAGATGGCTTCTGGTGATGCTTCCTTCACAGTTCCATTTAAGTTAGTCGCAGAACGTGACGATTACATTCATGCCCTTGTAGCATACTTTGATGTCTCTTTCACAAAGTGTCACAAATTGATGGGCTTCTCCACAGGTTCATAATTTTTGTACTTGCTCGTGCTGCTTGTATCAACTTTTGTGCAATTTTTTTTTTTTTTG
>MCJB01050885.1:128225-181594 GCA_002018475.1 Nicotiana obtusifolia | reverse complement strand
GGCTGTAATTCCTCTCCAATTACGTCAAGTGATTCTTTCAATTTAACCATTGGTTCTGAATGATATGAAGCAAAAATATCCTTATGACAGATATCTTCTGGCTCCATTATTTTGTGAATACTCACTGTGGCACTAGCGAAGCTGACTCTTAAATGAGACTCTTTGGAAATGCAGCAAAAGAAATTGGATAGGAATTGCAAACACTACAGAACTATCCTCTTTTGTTGTTAAAGAAGCCAAGCCACTTGCAGGAATCCAAAAAAAGGAAATAAATCAAGCATAAGCACAGAAAATTTTAAGATCAGATACCATAGTTCATGTGAATAGACTTTTCTCAAACTAAAAGCTGAAATCATGCTTTCTTTATTTTGCAACAAATAATGAATAAGAACATTCAAATCCCACAATTGGTATGGTTGTGGATAGTAAAAGGATTTCTGTGAAACATAAGAATTTTTCCTCGCCAAAAGAAGCATGTGAAAGATTTATAGAGTCACATGGTCACTCAACTTTTTAAAATTATCTACCAAAGTTATATTTCTTTCGTTTGTAATAACAAAGCCATTTAACTATGTCTATAGCGCTCAGAAGGTCACTCAATCAGATTTATCAAACATTTAATAGCCAAATACCTATTTTACCCTCTAAATTATCAACTTTTATCTTTTGCTTTTTTTTTTTTGCTTTTTTAATATTATAATATTTTCTCTTTTTAATCAACATTTAGACTTACCTATAGAACAAAATATTTTATTTAAAAATAAAAAGTAAAAAAATATTTTTCTAGCATATATAATGTCGATATAATAATATAATTGGACATAATAATCAAGAATATGTAATGTATATTACAAAAATACTTTTATTTTAAATAATTATTTTCTATAGTACGTGCATGGAATATATATTTTAAAACGTTTATTTGTTTCATTCTCTATTGTGTAAATAAATTTTTGAGTTTTTATGTTGATATCAAAATTATTATTATGATTAACTTTTTCTAATAAATTTTCAACTATGCTCAATATTTTATTATTCTAACATTATATATGCGTAAATACTATTTTAATTTTTTAATTTATAAATAAAAATTATTTATTCTAAGGTAAGTCCATAATATAAATTAAAAAGAGAAAAAAATTATTATATTAAAAAGCTTAAAAAAAAGAAGAAGATAAAAGTTGATAATTTAGAGCGTAAAATAGGTATTTGGCAATCAAAAATTTGAGAAATCTAATTGAGTGACCTTTTGAGTGCTATTGACATAGTTAAGTGACTTTGTTGTTACAAACGAAAGAAAGATGACTTTGGTAGATAATTTCGGATAGTTGAGTGACCATCTGAATAATAGACTCAAGATTTACCGCAATGCTTGGTTTGAATCCTCTTTGGACTTTTATTTTCTCTATTGTGACATGTGCATCATTTTAATTTGCTTGTTCTTTTGCACTTCACCTCCTTGTTTCACATCAATCCACAACCCTACCAACACTTGCTTCTGAATAGATACGTGGGACAGAGGGCTTTGGGTACCTGCTGCCCGCAACTTCGTGCAGTTGCTGCGCTCTTGCTTCTTGCGTTAGAAGAATTGCTCGTTAGCTAGGCCCCGTAGAGCTGATCGTCTTTCATATCGAGCCATTGAAACAGCACATCATGCTATAATCGGACACGCTCTTATTCCACACAATAAATAAAAAGCCGTCTTCTCAAAGTCCGTACCTGTACAGAAGAGACAAAAAAAGAAAGAAAGCATAGTTTCAAAATTTATTTTCTAAAAACCTAGTACCTTAATTCAAATGTTAGTTTATATAATTCTTTCATCAACAACAACGTACATAGAGTAAATTATTAACATGTCTTTGATATTCTAATTTTTGCCTATGACCAGGAACCAAACCACTAAAACAGTAACAAAATGCAGCCTCTGACGGATATATTAAAATGAAATATTTTTAGAAAAGTTTGCTTTTATGTACACGATGATGTTTCAAAAATAAAGTTTACCCCATTCTTATTTTCTTATTATACTAAGTAATAAGCACAAACTGTTTACAACATAGATGTACGATGATATAATTAGAGCACAATTATCAGACGGCAACACAGAACCAGATTTGCATAGGCTTGTCATTAAGCATATGATGCATGGTCCTTGCGGTAGTTTAGATCCAACAATTTCTTGCATGAAAAAGATGTGCTGCAAGTAATTTACCGATCAAATATCGAAAGGAAACGACTTTTATCCATTTTGTATAAGACGAAATATAGGAGAAGTTGTGAAAGTAAGAGAACAATATTTAAATAACTCTTGGGTTGTTCTATACATTCATATTTACTTGAAAAATTCAACTGTCACATAAATGTTGAAGTTTACTCCGACATCAAAGTCGTGAAATATATCTACAAATACATTTGTAAAGGATATAATAAAATTGCATTTTGTGTACAGAATAGCGATACAAACATAGAAATATATAAAGTAAAAGAATATCGGTCTGTTAGATGGGTATTACTCATGAATAGCTTCACAAGGTATATTATGACTTGTGCGTATCGTTGCTTTTGATTTTCAGGTGATTCGAGATTGATTTGGGAGAATGATTCTCAACTAGAAAGCTTTAAGTTGGAAGAGTTGACCAAGTTTACTTTTTATGTATTTGACCTCGGATCGGGGTTTTGATGGTTCTGTTAGGTCTGTATGATGATTTTGGACTTGGGCGTATGTTCGGATTTGTATTTGGATATTTCTAGAAAGTTTTGGCGCTATTTGGCAAAAATAGACAATTTGAAGGTGTAACAACCCAACTGGTCGTTTTGAGCATTTACACGTTATGCTATTTGAAGTCTTGGGTAGCTCCATATGATGTATTATGATTTGTGTGAATCGACGATTTTGGTTTTCAGGTGATTAGGAATTTGATTTGGAAGAATGAATCTCATGTTGGAAGATTTAAGTTAGAAATGTTCACCAAGTTTGACTTTTGTGTATTCAGTCCGGATTAGAGTTTAATGGTTCCATTAGGTCTGGATAGTACTTTTAGAGTTGGGCATATACCCAGATTTGCATTTGGATGTTTCTAGAAGGTTTCGGCACTAATTGGCGAAAGTTAGAAATTTGAAGGTTTGGAATGTTCATAAGTTTGACCGGAGTTGACTTTGATGATATTGGGTTCGTTTTGTGGTTTCGAAAATTGGAATAGTTTCATTATATCATTTGGGAATTTTGTACAAAAGTTGAGTTCATTAAGAGTTGATTTGATATGTTTCGGCACGAGTTTTGGAAGTTGAAAGTTTAAAAGTTCATTAAGTTCGATTTGAGGTTTGATTCGTGATTTTGATATTGTTATGTGTCATTTGAGGCCTCGAGTTGGTCCGTGTTATATTTTGAGACTTGTTGGTATGTTCAGACAGGGTTCCGAGGGGCTTGGGTGAGTTTTGGACAATTTGGGACTTGTTGTAGCCCTTTGTTTCAAGTTTTGAGAAAGTCAAACCGTTGGTCATTTGGAGTTGTACAAAAAGTTATGGTTGATACACTACAGGCTGTTTGAGAAGAGTTTGGGAAAGGTAATGGAAATTTGTTCATTGCGATTGCAGGAAAATGGCCGCGATCGCATAGGGTAAAAATCTATGCTGGAAACTTTTTGAATCGCGATCGCGAGGTTGGTGACAGCGATCGCGAAGGGTACTTCTGGAGCAGTGTTTAAAGTACTCTATTTCAAAGGTTTCAAACATTTTATCATATTTTGAGAAATGAAGCTCGGATTTGTGTGATTTTCACCACATGGATTATGGTTAGAATTTTCTACTTGGTTTTGACTATATTCCATGATTCCATCTTTGCTTTTGGCATTTGATTGATGATTTTAAAAGAGAAATTGGAGGTTTTTGTCTAAACTTTCTTAGAGTAAATTTTTGAGTTTTGAATATCGATTCGGAGTAGGATTTGAGTAAAATTAGTATGGTTTGACTCGTAGTGAATGGGTTGTCGGATTTTGTGTGTTTTTTCGAATTCTGAGGTACTGGCATGTGTTTGACTTTTTAGTTGACTTTGAGCTTTTGATTAAAGATTCAACATTTATCGATTGAGTTTATTTCCTTTGGCATTATTTGATGTATTTGAATTGTTTGTGGTTAGTTTCGAGCCGTTCAGAGGTCAATATGCGCGGGATAACATTTCTAAAGTATTGTTTGGCTTGCTTGGTATTGGATTTGGCTTGTTCGAGGTAAGTAACACTTCTAAACTTTGAATTAAGGGTATTTATCCCTATGAAACATGTTGTTTGTGTTGTGTTGGGGTGACGCACATGCTAGGTGACGGGCGTGTGGGTGTGCACCGTGGTAAACATGAACCGAGTTGATTTCTGTACTGAGTTGCTATCCAATCTTGTTCTATCTGTGAAAATTCCTATTTGTTAGAGTAATTGAGCTGTGATTCATGATAGAAATCATGTTTAGGTTATGTGCTTATTCGGTTGAGACCTAATGAGGTTATTTATGTTATTTTGAGTTATCATCTCTAACTCTAATTAGATACTCAGTCATGATTCTTTATTTGCATATCATATCTCAGTCTCTGTTCATCATTCATTGTTACATCACATGTTATTATTGTTTGGGTTTAATGGTACGAGATTATGAGCCCTTGAGACTTGAGAGATTAATGATTGAGGTGGGACTAAAAGCGGTGTTTGTCACGATCCCAATTTTCCACCTTAGGATGTTATGATAGCACCTAGTATTTAAGAATGGGTAAGCCTAACACCTGCTGATTAAATAATAGATTTTTAACCTAATAACTATTAGGCGTGAAATAAAACTTTCTATAATAAGCCAACAATCTCAACATGATATAATATCCTAAAACCGTTAGTACAAATCATAAGTCTTTCTAAGAGTAACTATAAATAATGAGTAAATCACTATTCTGGAATAATAGGAAACAATGAAAATAAAGTACAACAGAAGGTGACTTCGAGGTGTACGAACGTCGAGCAGGTAAACCTTGAAGTCTCCAGCAGTGCATATATAAGTCTCAAACCAACTCGATCATATGTGCAGAAGTGTAGCATGAGTACACCACAGCGGTACCCAGTAAATATCAAGCCTAACCTCGGTAGAGTAGTGACGAGACCAGGTCAAGACACCTACCAGACATGTAAACATGTGCAGGATATAACTTAAAGCTAACAATAGAAAGAACATCAATGTAAGACCAACAACAGAAGGATCACAAATTTTCAATCAACAGTGAAAATAATAGAAGCACGAATAGCAACAAGAAATAGATGGGTAATAAAGAAACAGATGATAACTCAATCAATCAAATTGTTCCTAATGCACAATTTACAAAGAGAATTACCCGAGGTACCACACCTCATAATCTCAAATCATAAATCGCAACTTTCAAATCTTACACATATGGCACCTCGTGCCCATATTGTTTTTTCAAATCACTTTCGCACGGCAAAACCTACGTGCCACAATGTACATTATGTCCGTGACAAATGCTAATTAAAATATTCAAGAGATTTATTTATATACGATAAAGCATAATAACAACCTTGAATAAAGTACGGAATCAAATGAGAAAATAAGTTTATTTTAGAAATATTTGGGTGAAGAAAATAATATTATTCAAATAAAATAAAGCATCGGATAAGCTAGTGAATTAAATATAGAATTTGTTAAATATAAACATAATAACGATTTTTAAGTAAAGTAAAAACATCAGATAGGGTAAGGAGTTTAAGTTTAGAAATCAAATAAAGTAAAATATGACAACTATTAAGAATAGTAAAATACCGAATGAAACGACGAGTTTTAACTTAAGAGTCACCTAAGATAAGCATGTTAATAATTCTTTTCTTTTTTTTAAAATCGTTATGTTACCAACAACTCAACAGGGTATGAGATAATACTCTGCACAGTAAATTCATCTTGAAAATCAGTTCACCAAGTAACCACAGAAGTAAATATTGGCACCTTGAAGTAATACAACTGTTCACATAGGATGCATGACTTTCACAAGACATAACAATAACAGCAAGTATAACACACACAATCCGTTGCGACGCGCAACCCGATCCCACCGTATCATCACTTATCAATATCATAATCCTCCCTTATTCCACCATAGTATCAATAAGAAATATCAAGTATTACGTACACAAACTGTTGCGGCGCGCAACCCGATCCCACCGTATCATTTATCATTAACACAATCCTCTCTTATTTTACCCGTTGCAGCGTGCAAACCGATCCCACCGTATCATTTATCAATAACACAATCCACCCTTGCTTCACCCGTTGCGGCATGCAACTCATCCCACCGATTATCATCTATCAATAACACAATTCTCCCTTATTTCACTCGTGCGGCGTGCAACCCGATCTATAAACTATTTCAATTAACAATAACAATAGCAATAACAATCCAATAACTCAATTTACAAGAATCTCTACAATCAAGGGTATGAGTACATGGCAATAAAAGAACCGTATAATAATCAAGGGAATGCAACAAATAATACAAGAAAAACAACAGGACAAGTAAAGCATGTGACCACTAAGATGTGCAAGCAAAACAGTTAAGGCAAGTAGCAAATAAGCACGAAGCCATGGAAGGGATTATTAAGAGGTAACAAGACAATTAGGAAGACAATAACTTCAACTAAAGTATATAAGGGCAAAATAACAATTAAGAGGTAGAACAAGTGCCAACAATGTCAAATAGAGCATATAAAAGTAGATTAACAATGAGAGATATAACATGTCATGACAATTCAATTAAAGGCATGGAAAGAATCTAGACAACCTAAACTGGTCAAATACCACATATAGCTTGTGTACCCACTTGTCACCTTGCATACACGTCTTTCACATAACACAAATAACCCAATCAACTCGAATCCTAAGGGGTAGTTTCCCCCACACAAAGTTAGACAAGATACATACTTCAAAGAAGCCAAATCAATACTCTAAAATGACCTTCTCGTGTGAAATACCCTCCGGACGGTTCAAATCTAGCCAAAATAACTTCATAACATAAATAGAAACTATAGGAAACAATTCAAGATAATAAAGCTTCGATCTTAAAGATAACTAAAAAGTCAAAACAAAAAGTCAACCCCGAGCCGCACCTCGGAACGCGACAAAACTAACAAAATTCGACAACTCATTCAATTACGAGTCCAATCATACTAATTTCACTCAATTCCGACTCTGAATTGATGCTCAAAACTCAAAAATTCACTTTAGGAAAGTTTAGACAAAAACCCTCAATTTCTCTTTTGAAATTATCAGTCAAATGCCAAAAATGAAGATGGAATCACGAAATATAATCAAAACCAAGTAGAAAATACTTACCCAAATCCATGTAGTTAAAATTCTCTCCAAAATCGCCCAAATCCGGGCTCCAAAACCATGTGATAAAAAGTGACTAAATTTCAAAATAAAAAAAAAGCTGCAGTTATTATAGCTCGAATCAGATCTAACACGACCCCAAAACTCACATTTGATAAGCCCAACATAATCCTTGCGAGATTACACCCAATATAATTTTTTGAATCATCCAATTTGGACTTAAAATGAGGAAGATATAATGTTTTGAAGTTTTAAAGGAAATCTGAAAATTTAAGAGATAAAAATGATATTTTTGTAAATATTTTACACCAGAAAATCAGCAACGAAAGAATTTTCTTTTTGGCACCCAAAACTCATTCGGAACCTCCCATACACAAACCATATATATATATATTTCAATCATAAAACATGCTACAAACATGCTCGCGCACTCAAAACACCAAAAAGAGGTCATCTTGACTCGATATTAGCCATGGTCAAACTCAATTCTTTAACTTAACTAGTTTCTCAACTAATAATCCAAAACACACCCGAGCCCCTCGAGACCCCATTCAATCATACCAACAAGTCTTGAAACACGATACAAACTTATTCGAAGCTTCAAATCACATGAAACAACATCAAACCAATCGCACCTCAAATCATACTTAATGAACTTTTAAACTTTCAACTTCTAAAACTCGTGCCAAATCATATTAAATCAACTCGAAATGACCTCAAATTTTGCACACAAGTTTCAAATGACATAACGAAGGTATTCCAACTCCCAGAACCAAAATCCAAACCCGATATCACCAAATTCAACTTCCGGTCAAACTTATAAACATTTCGGAACTCCAAATTTTCAATTTTCGCCAATTAACACTAGAAACTTAAAGAAACATCCAAATGCAAATCCGGACATATGCCCAAATCTAAAATCATCATCTAGATCTAACGGAACCATCAAAACTCCGACTCGAGATCAAATACACAAAAGTCAAACTTGTTCAATTCTTCAAACTTAAAGCTTTCTAGTTGAGAATTATTCTTCCAAATCAACTCTGGATCACCTGAAAACAAAATCGACGATTCACACAAGTCATAATACATAATATGAAGCTACCCATGCCCTTAAACCACTGAGCAATGTGCAAATGCTTAAAACGACCGGTTGGGTCGTTACAGTGTTGTGAGTGTTATTATGGATCGGGCTGCACGCCGCAGCAGGCCTTATTTGCTTTATATCTATTATTATTATTATGGATTAGGCTGTGATAAGTGTGGATTTTGACCACTTATTATTACCTTTTTTACTTTTATTATAGTCCGAAAAGAATTGATTTATGTTCCCAAAACTAATGAAAGTGTGCAAATTGCAGGAATGTTGGAAGTAGGGCTCTTATGAAGAAATCCAACTGAAAAAGGAGTGTTCCGATTCACAATGCAAGAAGGGAAGCAACACACAAGAAGTGCGGTTAGCGGAGGTATTTCTGCGGCCGCAGAAGCAAGTGCGGACCGCAGAATTCCCTCTACGGTCACACAGCTGGTGAAGAAGCCCAGCACACTTTAAGCAGAAGTGCGGACCGCACATGAATTGTATGACCGCAGAACAAAGTCCGCACTGATAAGAATTCAAAAGTTCAGAGAGTGTGCAAATGACCAAGACTTGCAGCCTTGCCTGAAGTGCAGACCGCACAAAAATTGCGCGGTCGCAGATGCTAACTTGTAGCCGCAGATCAAATTGTGCGGCTGCTGAATCCCAGTCCCTGCAAGGCCAAGCAATGTGCAAACCGTACATGGAATTGTATGGTCGCAGAATCTCCCGAGGGGAATTTTTGTTAGCGAATTTTGGACGAGAATCACATTATTAGGTCAAGTTTTGAAGTTCAAGCAGCTGTAGCCGTTGTAATTTTTCATTTTAGGAAATTTGTGATCATTTTGGGATTAGAACATTATATTTTATCATTTTAATCTTACGTTATGAGTTTAATTAGTATTTCTTCTTTGTATTCTTCATTTTCTACTATGAGTAGCTAGACTCTTACTGGGGTTGTGAACCAACCCTAGTGTGTAAATCTTATGGGTATTTAATTTAGTGCTTGTTTATGATTGGGTGTTGATTATTTATCCTTGTTTCTGCTTTAATTTTAGAATTAATGGCTGCAAATATTGATTCATGCCTTTTTGACTTGGTCTTTAATAGAGAAAAAGGGACCCAGTCTAGGAAAATTTGGCTAACAAGAAATTGGGCTAACTAAGGTTTTGATTAGCCTAATTAAAGGGTTTGAGCTAGATATAGGAAAAACCCGACTTGAGCTCTTATTAGGTATTTAGCTTGATATCTATTTGGGCTTGAGAAAGCCAAATGGGCTAAAAAACTCTATGACCGAGATGTATTGAGTGCGTAACTTAGAGTTGAGAGCTATAATACACCCCGATAAAAAATGTGTTAACGTACTCAACCCATTTGGCAAACACCTAGGTGAATGTTACATCCCTAGATCTTTTTAAGCATTTGGTAAAAACAACAAAAACAATTATTCGCTTTCTAGTTTCTTCTCATTAGTTAATAATTGTTAGTGATAATTAGAAGTAGAAAACAAAATCCTTTGTTTGGAAGCGCAATTTAGTTATTTCATTTGCTCTCATCAAGTGTATACCCTAACACCCATATTAAACTTCCTGTGGAAATCGACCCCGACTCTTGTTGGGTACTATTCTTCCAACGATTGTTTCTCACTATTGAGTGCGGATTGGACGTGGATCAATTTTTGGCGCCATTGCCGGGGAGTTAAAACGGTATTAGCTATATATTTGAGTTTTTTTTTTTGGTTGAAATTTCTTCTTTCCCTTCCGTGTTACTAACTTGTTTAAGAAATTCTAGGTACAAACATGGCGAACAATGATCTTGAAAATTTTCCTTTGGGGGGGAATTGGAGGCCGAGGAGGAACAAGTAGAGGAGGTACCTCTTTAGCCTCAAGTCAATCAGAGAGGCCATGTACCACATGACAACGTGCTCGTTCCACCCCACCTCCACCAGGCGCGGCTCCACACCGGATATTGCCCAACGAAGGTTATGCGAGTGCAATAGTCCCTCCCCGTATTAGGGCGGTCAACTTCCAAATCACCAATGTGATCCTCACTTTTCTTGAGCAACGGGGTTTCTTTACCGGTGCTCCAACTCAAAATGCTTATAAACATTTGAAGGGCTTTGTAGATACATGTTGGGGGAGCAAGCAAACTAATGTTTCCAAGGATGCATTGAGGCTAAGGATTTTGCCCTTCTCTCTATGGGGAAAAGCTTTAGATTGGCTGGAATGATTGCTGAACCATTCAATTTACACTTGGGATGAGTCAGCGGAAAAGTTCATTGCTAACTTTTTCTCTCCTGGGCATATGGCTACACTTTGAGATGAGATCTTGGCATTCAAGCAAGAGCCGAATGAACCACTACACAAAATATGGGAGCGCTATCGAACAATGGTTAAGGAATGTCCCAAAAAGATGTGCTGGAAATCATGATTCAACAAACTTTTTATCATGAGATTAACACAACCAACCAATATGGTGTGAATCAACTAGCCGGTGGGAAATTTATGACTACGCCTTATGCGGAGGCGTGTGAAATCTTGGATGAGAAGGTGGAAACATCGTTGGCTTGGCAATCCCGGGCCAATGTTCCACAAGCTGATCCAAATATGATCCACCTTCACAAAGAATTACAAGACCATGGGCAAGCCATTGCCGAATTGGCCACTACCATGACTCAACTAGCGAAGGCCCAACTAAATCAAGTGCAAGCTCCTAACCAAGTTAATGCCAGGGAGGGAATGAATGTGATGGTGAACAAGAGGAGGACCAAGGGTCCACAAGTGCAAACTTGAGTGGAGAACTATGTGCAAGATGATGGTGGTTTTGAGCAAGATGATTCTTATAATGAACAAGAGGAGGAAGTGCAATATGTGAACAATTTTCAAGGGCAAAGAAACAACTTCCAAGGCCCAAACCAACAACAATGGCGACCACAAAACAATCATGGAAATGGAATTCTAACAATTAAGGGAATTGGCATAACAACGACAATCAAGAAAATTGGGGAGGCAACAATCAAGGTGGATGGAGTCAATCAAGGCAACAAGGGGTCGAGTTTTCAGATGCTCCCAATGTATTAACAGTCGAGCAACCCACCTCCTTATCTTTCCCATGGTTCAAGTTCTTCAAACAATGAGATGGGGCGTATTGAAAGTATGTTCAAGAAAATGATGAAAAAGAATGCCAATTCGGATTTCCAACTTGCCTTACACAACACATCAATCCGCAACCTAGAAGTTCAAATGGGAAAAATCTCTCAAGCTTTAAATTCTCATCCTAAGGGGGCACTACCAAGTGACACGGTAGTAAAACCAAAGGGTGGTAACAATGTGGGGCATGCTATGGCGGTTATCACAAGAAGTGGAAGTGGCGGGAATGCACCCACCTCAAGCAGAAGACGACTTGTTGATGATGATCAAGTGATGCAGGAAGAAGAGATCCTAAACAATGTTGTGCAACCTAATAAGAAAGTTTGGATTGATATTGACGATAGTGTGGAAGAGAACCAAGAGGAGGTGAACCCATCTAGGGAACATATTATTGACATACCAGAGAGATAGTGCAAAAGGCTAAGGCACCATTGCCAAAGCCTCCACCCCCATACCCTCAAAGACTTGCCAAGAAAAATGGTGAGAATCAATTCAATAAGTTCATTCAAATGATGAAGAGTCTTTTAATCAATGTGCCATTGGTCGAAGCTTTGGAACAAATGCCCAGTTATGAAAAGTTTATGAAAGATCTTATGACAAAGAAGCGATCAATGAATTTTGAGACCATCAAAGTCACTCATCAAGTGAGTGAAATTGTTCATTCAATGGCTCTTAAGTTGGAGGATCTCGGTGCTTTCATGATTCCTTGTACAATTGGAAGTGCCGAGTTTGCTAAAGCTCTTTGTGATCTTGGGGCAGGTATAAATTTGATGCCTTATTCGGTTTTCAAGACTTTGGGAACTGGACAACCAAGACCCACCTCTATGAGATTGCAAATGGCCGATTGTACCATGAAAAGGCCGTTGGGTGCGATTGAAGATGTTTTGGTCTGATGTGATAAATTCATTCTTCCGATGGATTTTGTCATTCTAGATTGTGAAGTTGATTATGAAGTGCCAATTATTCTTGGGAGACCTTTTTTAGCTACTGGTAAGGCTCTTTGTGATGTTGAAACCGGAGAACTCACTTTTCGGATTGGTGATGAAAAGTAGTATTCCATGTGTGTACATCCATGCGGCAACCAAATAGCAATGAGGTGTATTCTTTTGTGCATTGGTGACGGATGTCATTGTTGATAATAAAAGTGCTAAAATCAATATTGGTGATATGTTGAAGGCCGACTTGCTCAACTTTGATGGTGACGAGATGGATGGCTTCATGGAATGTGTGAACTCTTTACAAGGAATGGGGTCGTACAACTATGCACCCCGAAAATTGTCCTTAGATCTTGAAAATAGGAAGAATCATCCTACAAAGCCTTCTATTGAAGAGCCATCTACCTTGGAGTTGAAGCCATTGCCTCCACATCTTCGGTATGAATTTCTTGACCCTTTTTCTACTTCACCGATTATTCTTTCCTCTTGTTTGACTAACGTGCAGGTAGATTCCACATTGGCGGTGCTACAAAAGAGGAAGAAGGCTATTGGGTGGACCTTGGCAGATATTCGGGGTATAAGCCCCGCCTTTTGCATACATAAGATCAAGTTGGAGGATGGCGCTAAACCATATATTGAACATCAAAAGAGACTCAATGAGGCTATGCAAGAAGTTTTCAGGAAGGAGATTAACAAGTGGTTGGATGCCGGGGTTGTCTATCCCATCTCCGATAGTTCAAGGACTTCTCCGATTCAATGTGTCCCAAAGAAGGGGGAATGAGGATGGTCACCAATGAAAAGAATGAATTGATTCCTACAAGAACCGTGACCAGTTGGAGGGTGTGTATGGATTATCGCAAGCTCAACAAAGTCACAAGGAAGGATCACTTTTCACTTCCTTTCTTAGATTAAATGCTCGATAGATTGGCCGACCGTGCATTATATTGTTTTCTTGATGGGTACTTAGGCTATAACCAAATTCTCATTGCTCTGGAAGATCAAGAGAAAACAACCTTTACGTGTCCCTATGGTACTTTTGCTTTCAAGCGGATGCCATTTGATTTGTACCATGCACCGGGGACTTTTCAAAGGTGTATGATGGCCATTTTCACGGACATGGTGGAGTACTACCTTGAAGTTTTCATGGATGACTTCTTGGTGGTTTGGGATTCTTTGATGATTGTCTTGCAAATTTGGACAAAGTGTTGGCTAGATGTGAAGAAACCAATTTGGTGCTCAATTGGGAGAAATGCCATTTCATGGTCGATGAAGGTATTGTTCTTGGCTATAAAATCTCAAGGAATGTAATTGAATTTGACAAGGCAAAGATTGAGGTGATTTCTAAGTTTTCACCACCAACTTCGGTGAAGGGTGTGCGGAGTTTCTGAGGTCATGCGGGTTTTTACCTGCGTTTTATCAAAGATTTTTCTAAGGTAGTGTACCCGTTATGCAAGCTTCTTGAGAAGGATGCCAAGTTCAATTGGCACTAAATAATCAACCTCACAATCAAGAATGACAAAATCCATCAGAAGAATGAATTTATCAACCCAGGTAAGGTTCTTTGTGATGTTGAAATCGAAGAACTCACTTTTTGGATTGGTGATGAAAAAGTGGTATTCCATGGGTGTACATCCATACATCAACCAAATAGCAATGAGGTGTATTCTTTTGTGGATTTTGTGACCGATGTCATTGTTGATAATACAAGTACTACAATCAATGTTGGTGATATTTTGGAGGCCGTCTTGCTCAACTTTGATGATGACGAGATGGATGGCTTCATGGAATGTGTTAACTCTTTGCAAGGAATGGGGTCGTACAACTATGCACCCCGAAAATTGTCCTTGGGTCTTGAAAATAGGAAGACTCCTCCTACAAAGCCTTCTATTAAAGAGCCACCTACCATGGAGTTGAAGCCATTGCCTCCACATCTTCGGTATGAATTTATTGGCCCTTGTTCTACTTTACCAATTATTCTTTCCTCTTGTTTGACTAACGTGCAGGTAGATTCCACATTGGCGGTGCTACAAAAGAGGAAGAAGGCTATTGGGTGGACCTTGGTGGATATTCGGGGTATAAGACCCGCCTTTTGCATACATAAGATCAAGTAGGAGGATGGTGCTAAACCATATATTGAACATCAAAAGAGACTCAATGAGGCTATACAAGAAGTTTTCAAGAAGGAGATTATCAAGTGGTTGGAAGTCGGCGTTGTCTACCCCATCTCCGATAGTTCAAGGACTTCTCCGATTCAATGTGTCCCAAAGAAGGGGGAATGAGGATGGTCACCAATGACAAGAATGAATTGATTCCTACAAGAACCGTGACCAGTTGGAGGGTGTGTATGGATTATCACAAGCTCAACAAAGTCACAAGGAAGGATCACTTTTCACTTCCTTTCTTAGATTAAATGCTCGATAGATTAGCCGACCGTGCATTATATTGTTTTCTTGATGGGTACTTGGGCTATAACCAAATTCTCATTGCTCTGGAAGATCAAGAGAAAACAACCTTTACATGTCCCTATGGTACTTTTGCTTTCAAGCGAATGCCATTTGATTTGTACCATGCACCGGGGACTTTTCAAAGGTGTATGATGGCCATTTTCACGGACATGGTAGAGGACTACCTTGAAGTTTTCATGGATGACTTCTTGGTGGTTTGGGATTCTTTTGATGATTGTCTTGCAAATTTGGACAAAGTGTTGGCTAAATGTGAAGAAACCAATTTGGTGCTCAATTGGGAGAAATGCCATTTCATGATCGATGAAGGTATTGTTCTTGGCTATAAAATCTCAAGGAATGTAATTGAATTTGACAAGGTAAAGATTGAGGTGATTTCTAAGCTTCCACCATCAATTTCGGTGAAGGTGTGCGAGGTTTCTGATGTCATGCGGGTTTTTACCGTCGCTTTATCAAAGATTTCTCTAAGGTGGTGAACTCGTTGTCCCAGCTTCTTGAGAAGGATGCCAAGTTTAATTTCAATTATTATTGAATGAGTACTTTTGAATTGTTAAAGCTCAATTTGACAACTACTCCCATCATCACCGCTCCAAATTGGAGTGTGCCTTTTGAACTCATAGGTAATGCAAGTGACATAGCGGTTGGGGCTGTTTTTGGGAAACATACCAACAAGATTTTCCATCCGGTCTACTATGCTAGTAAGACCATGAATAGTTCCCAAATCAACTATATCGTTACAGAGAAAGAGCTCTTTGCCGTTGTGTTTGCAATTGAGAAGTTTCGTCCGTACTTGAAGGGTGCAAAAGTTATTGTCCACACGGATCATCCGGCGCTTCATTTTCTTATGAGAAAAAAGGACTCCAAAGCTCGGTTGATGAGATGGGTACTCTTGTTACAAGAATTTGATATTGACATCCAAGACCGGAAAGGTAGTGAAAACCAAGTGGCGGACCACTTGTCTCGTTTGGAGGAGGAGGGGAGTCCGCATGTTGGCCTTGAAATCAATGACTCCTTCCCTGATGAGAAACTTTTGGCAATTTCAATAAAAGAGGTGCCATGGTTCGCGGACGTAGCAAATTTTCTTGTGTGTGAAATCATGATGAGTTCTCTTCAAGCCAACGGAAGAAGCTCAAAAGGGATTGTGAAGATTATTATTGGGATGAACCATACCTTTTTCAGATTTGTACGGATTGGGTGATTAGAAGGTGTGTACCGAAAGAAGAGCAATGTGCTATTCTTGGGGCTTGTTATTATTCACCATATAGTGGTCATCATGGTGGAGCAAGAACAACGAGGATGCTAGTGAGTTAGTGAAAAGATGTGATAAATGTCAACGGGCTGGTGGAATCTCAAAGAAAATGAAATGCCTCTCACAACCATTTTGGAGATTGATATTTTCGATGTGTAGGGCATTGACTTCATAGGCCCTTCTGTGAGTTCTCGTGTAAAAACCTACATCTTGGTCGCAATGGATTTTGTGTCCAAATGGGTTGAGGCCGTTGCTTTACCCAACAATAAGGCGAGAAGTGTAGTGGCTTTCTTGAAGAAGAATATTTTCATAAGGTTTGGTACTCCACATGCAATTACAAGAGATGAGGGATCACACTTTTGCAACAAGGCTTTTGACACTTTACTTAGCAAGTATGGTGTTACTGACAAAGTCAAGACTCCCTATCACCCACAAGCTAGTGGGCAAGTGGACGTTTCCAACCGGGAGATAAAGAGTATCTTGTCTAAAACGATGACCGCTAATCAGACGGATTGGTCCAAGAAGTTTGATGATGGATTATGGGCTTATCGGACGGCTTGCAAAACACATATCGAAATGTCTCCATACAGGTTGGTGTTAGGAAAAGCTTGTCATCTTCCGGTGGAACTAGAACACAAGGCAATCTGGGCTCTAAAGAAGTTGAATCTTGATTGGGATGTAGCCGCTAACTTGAGGTTGCACATTTGAATGAATTGGATGAGTTCCGGTACCATGCTTATGCGAGTTCGTCCTTGTACAAAGAAAAGATGAAATATCTTCATGACAAATACATTTGGAACAAAGAGTTCAAGGTGGACGATCTTGTTTTGTTGTTTAACTCAAGGTTGAGGATGTTTCCGGGGAAGCTAAAATCCAAGTGGAGTGGTCCTTTTGAAATTATTGTGTGATACCTTTTGGTGAAATAGACTTGAAGAACAAAAACAATGACTCATTCCGAGTCAATGGTCACCGGGTGAAGCACTACTTGGGCAAGGTTGGAGATAGCCGTGTGGTGCCAGTCATTCACTTTACTTGAGGGTATTCTGCATAGTGTCGCGGCATTAAATCAGGCGCTTCTTTGGAGGCAACCCATATTTTTTTCCTTTTTCTTGTGTAGTTAGGTGTTATTTGTGTTCTAACTTGATTTGAAGTGTGCTACAGGGATGAGTGTGACTTATAAGAAAGGTGGACAAAAATACGGCTACATGTTCGAAATTGTGCGGACTGCACTTTATTTGTGCGGGCTGCACATTTCTGTGTGGCACGACAGAAGTGCATTGCGGCCGCACATTTCTCTTGCGGACCGAGGATTTGAAATATTAAAAAAGTGTCAAAATGCCAACTCTTTGAAGTTTGAGCTTGTCAGTGCGGAGGTCGATCTGCGACCGCACGTGAAATCTGTGGCTGAACCTGAAAATGTAAGTGTTGTGAGACTGTCCACTCAGGTGATAGAGTGCGGACCGCACATGAAAATGTGCGGCCGCAATAGATGAATAGAACTCATTTGACACATTTCCCTCTCTGAACAAACAATGTTGCTCTGTTGATTTTCTTGAGAGATTTTAACTTTCCTCACACACAACCACCTTGATTATTCACCCATTGCACTTACTCTATCTAGTATGCTTCAATCTCATATTAAATTTTTGTGTTAGTTTAACTTTTAGATTTTTAGTTCTTTTTTGGCCATCTGTTATTAGAGTTCAACTATGTGTCCATATGGGGTAGATATGAACGAGGTAACCATAATTCATGCTCTAATGGGTTTGGGTGAGTAAAATTTCGTGTTTTTACCATGTTTCCATGTCTATTTGTGCAAGAAATTAAAAAACCTAAGTAGACAAAATATGGCTGTTTGTAACATTTAAAATATGTTGCCGCACTTGAATTTGTGCGGTCCGTAGGTTAGAAATTTTGGCAACTCAGTGAAGCAAGGATCTGCGGCCGCAAGTTAAAATGTGCGGACCGCAGATTTTTCTCTGTGGCCGCAGATCAGCCATATCTTTGTCTTCAGAGACTCTGCATTTTGAGAATCTGAAGTGCGACCATACTTGCAAATTGTGCATAACGCACTTCCTTTTTGCGGACCGCAGATCCCTTTACCTACATACATTTGTTATACTCATAACCCCATTGTGTCCAATTGTTTCTCCCTTACCTACATAAGTCCTGAATGTGTTGAATAATGAATTGCAACTAACAATCTTCTTTCCTTTGATAGACAATGGTTCGATGCAGAGGCCGAGGCGACACCACAAAGGGAAGGGGTGAATTTTCTCGGTCTCGAGGTAGAGGTACCTTGCCCCTTGGCTAGCCTAAGACCATCAAAAAGAAAACCACAACCAGCAGAGAGAGAAGTGCAGACCTCTCCGAGTCTAGCTCCTATGTCCCGTCTAAGAAAGTGTTAGAGGGCAACTCAGCCTCTGTTCAGGAGGAGCAGACAGCCACACAATTGAGGCCACAGGGGAGATACCAGCTCAGCGCTGAGCCTTATTCATCTCCGAGAGCTCGGAGAGTGCTAACCAAGCTTCTGAGCCATCAGCTACACCAGTCACAGAGGCACAGACTATATAGAAGATCCCTGATGATGGTAGAGGGGGAGATGGTACAGCCACAGGTGTGGAGAGATCAAAGAAAAAAGAGGTCTGGGAGGATAAGTTTGTCAGCTTGGCCACCTTCACCGATTTTCGTATGTGGTGGCCAGTGAGGTCTTTGACTCTTGAGAGACAGTTCCTATTGAATGCTTTGGAGAAATACAACCTAGCGATCTTGAGGCAGTTCAGAGCACGAAATGGTTGGATGTGGTTCACTGAGAGAGTTGAGGATAACAAGGAATACCTCGTCCGTGAGTTCTATGCTAATGTTTCTCACATAAAGAAAGGGAAGAAGGTGACAAAAGTGAGCAACCTCAAGGTGAGGTTTGATCAGCATATGCTAAACGCGTACTTGGGCTTCGTGATTTGGAGAAATGTACAATGAAGGAGGAAGTCTGACCTTGGATGGCTGAGATCTTAGCACCACCAGGGCCACCACCACCATGGATTACCGCTGGGGCTCCCATTCAACGGAACACATTGAGCTTCGAGGCTAAAGGATGGTAGGCCTTTGTTTGTAGCAGACTGGATCAAAGCCAGAATGAGACTCATTTTCCTATTCCTCGGGCTATTTTTATGGCTTCCATCATGGCCGGGTACCCAATTAATGTGGGTTCCGTGATATCGGCCAACACTTTCTTAGTAGCACAGCAGGCTAGCTCAGCCTACCCTTAACCCAACATTATCGCAGAGTACCTCACAGATGCAAAGGTAGAGCCGCGATCTTTTGACAACAAGGTAAAGCCGAAGAAGCCATTTGACTAGTATTCACTGATGGATGAAACTAACCCAAAGAAGAAAATCTAGCCTTCTACCACCACAGGCCAGTCTGATGAGTCAACAGTGGTAGTTACTGAGACAATGGACCTTCCATCCACCTCTGCGGAGCCTTCTTCCAGTGCCGCTGCTATGCCTTTGCCATCATCCTCAGCTTCTACCACAGCCCCTAGGGAAGCCCCTGCTCCAACTTAAGGCGAGTGCCCATGCCCACAGCTCCATTATCTAAGCTGCGAGTCTCCTAGACATTGGCGAGTCTCAACAACTGGATGCAGAGAACTACTTTAAAGCTATTTGACTTATCTAATACTGTTGCAGCGTATTCCACTACACAGGCACCACAGGCCCCCTCTCACATTGATGAGACACTCAAATATTTCGGACAACTAGAAGACGATCATGGACACCTTGGTGCAGCACAGGTCGGTTACTGACGGACTGGGAAAGTAAGTGAAGAAGATGATGAAGTCCCAGGCAAGAAAGAAATCAGTAGACAAGCTCAGAAAGGAGGTGACTAGACTTGCCACAGCTGGAGACCTACCCTTTGATATGCTACTTGACCTGCACTAGTTCGTCCCAGATCCATCAGCACCATCTGGATCGGTAGCACCAGCTGGCCAGTCTGAGGAGCCAAAAGTTGCCGCCAACACTGCTGAGGTAGTGTGTGCAATGTTCACCACTCCTGCCACGCCTAGATTTGATGATGATAAGATACAATTGACTGATGACATTGTTGGGGACACTGAGATGTCCAAGGATCCTTAGGAGTTTTCTTCATCCTCTCTTCTTTCAATCTTATTTTGCTAAGCATTGGGGACAATGCTTACTTTTATTCGGGATAGTGGAGTTTATTTGATACATTGACACATTTTGGGTACATTTGGACTGTAATAATTTGATGATTATCTTTCTTTTCTTATTTGTATTTATCTATCATTAGTAGTTATTGTTCATTAGATTCTTTATTTTTCCATTTTAGTTCTTTTTTGTTAAGTAGCTTCTTTTTTATGCTTTCATAGATAATAAGCCTTTGTTTTCTTAACGCTACAGTTCTTTCCAAAGATATTTGTTTGAATCAGGTGACTCGTCCCAACGATAGATGGCGTGACAACATTCTTAAGGGAATGAGTCTGTTTTTGTGTTTAGGTAATAATAATAGTAGTAGTAACGAATAAAAAAGGCCTAATCAAGTCATTCTCGAAGAGTTAATCATGCTTCATTTGGTACCAACAAACTTAACTACGTGCTTATTGTTAGAGACAAGGTTTTTGAAAGAAATAGCTCTAGTTAGTGGCTTTGTGACTCTTGAGTTGACTTTGGTGATCATCAAGTGGTTTACCAGATCATAGTGATCTTTAAACTTGAATGTGGTCATTACAGGCTCTCAACTCTATCCTCTTTTACAATCTAGTTTCATGAGGAGTAAGATGAATTGTTGCTAGACTAGGTATCCGTGCGAATGGTCTAGAACTTGTCCCGAATGTGTTTCAAGGTGAAATCTTAAGTTTTGGTTGGTTTGAGAAGTGATTGTAGGCTTCTCTTGGCCCATTTGAGCTTTCTATTGTCAGCCAATGTCGTTATCCCTAGTCAACCCCCTTTGAGCCTCTAGCTTTTCTCATTTGATAACCATGCTATAAGCATTTACCCGTTTTGTCGTGACCCTCTCTTGGCACCCGAACTTTCCTTAACACTCTTGTGAAATAAGTGGCTTAAAGCATAAGTTTGGGGGAGATATGAGGAATTTGAAAAAGGTATCAAGGCACAAAAAGAGAAAAGAAATGATTTCTATGAAAAGAGAAGGCAAGAAAAGAGAAGAACAAAAATAAAAAAGCAAAAAAAGAATAAGTGGAAGGGTTGATGGATTCAAAAAGAGGTAATGATCCCTAACATCATCAAAAAAAGGGAGAAAAAGAATTAAATGAACAAGAAAGAGTGATGTCAAGTCTCTCTAGCCCTCAATGAAAAGAAAATGCCTCTAAAAATTGGTAATTGTGAGCCGAGAAATGAAAATATGGAGTGCTTAAGGAAAGGTGTAACCACTTACCCATATGGTATTCTAGCCTAATCCAAAAGCCTTCATTACAACCCAAAAGAAGTCCTACTTGATTTCAAACAGAGTGAGCTTACATTAGTGGTGATCTACATGAGGGGCAAGCCTATGGTACTTGAAGCCGCACTTGTGACATTCTCTTGTGAGAGATGAGTGAACCTTTCATGAATCTTAAGATTGAGTGCTAACTTTTAAGTGAGCTTGGCAAATGGAAATTTGAGGAGGAAGAGTTTGGAGTCCACCATGGCCTACATGATAGAACAAGAGTCCTTGATGAGTAAAGTCAATTTTTGAAGCTCAAATGTCACATTAGAACTATACGTGCATGAATATTCAACTTGTCACCTTGCTGATAATGCATGAGTAGTGCGGGTAATTGTTGATCCCAACTGAGTATGAATGGCTCACCTTTGACTCGCTAAAATGACCTTTAACGTTGAAGAGGTAGGATTTAATTTATTTGCTGAGGACAAGCAAAGACTTAAGTTTGGGGGAGTTGATAAGTTTGAATTTTGACCACTTATTAGTACCTTTTTACTTTTGTTTTAATCCGAAAGTATTGATTTATGTTCCCAAATCCAATGAAAGTGCACAAATTGCAGGAATGTTGGAAGTTTGGGCTCTTATGAAGAAATTCGACTCAAAAAGGAGTGTTTCGACTCATAAGGCAAGAAGGGGCGCAACACACAAGAAGTGCGGACCGCAGAACAAGGTCTACATTGACAAGAATTCAAAAGTTCAGAAAGTGTGCAAATGACCAAGACTTGAAGCCTTGCTTAAAGTGCGAACCGCACAAGAATTGTGCAGCCCCAGAAGTTGACTTGCTGCCGCAGATCAAATTGTGTGGCTGCAGAATTCAAGTCCCTGCAAGACCAAGCAATGTGCGGACCGTATGGAATTGTGCGGCTGCTGAACCTCGCGAGGGATATTTTTGTGAGTGAATTTTGGTCCACTATAAATTGATGAGAATCACATTTTTAGATAAAGTTTTGAAGTTCAAGCAGTTATAGCCGTTGTAATTTTTCATTTTAATAAATTTGTGATTATTTTGGGATTAAAACATCATAGTTTATCATTTTTAATCTTACATTATGAGTTTAATTAGTATTTCTTCTTTGTTTTCTTCATTTTCTACTATGAGTAGCAGAGTCTTACTAGGGTTATGAACCAACCCTAGTGTATAAACCTTATGGGTATTTAATTTAATGCTTGTTTATGATTGGGTGCTGATTATTTAGCCTTATTTATGCTTTTATTTTAGAATTAAGTGTTGCAAAAATTGATTCATGCCTTTTTGACTTGGTCTTTACTTGAGAAAGAGGGACCTAGTCTAGGAAAACTTGGCTAACAAGAAATTAGGCTAATTAAGGTTTTGATTAGCCTAATTAAAGGGTTTGAACTAGAGATAGAGAAAACCTGACTTGAGCTCTTATCAACTATTTAACTTGATACCCATTTGGGCTTGAGAATGCCAAATTGGGCAAAATCACTCTATGACAGAGAGGTATTGAGTGGGTAACTTACAATTGAGAGCTATAATACGCCCCGATTAATAAAACAAGTGTTTACGTACTTAATCCATTAGGAGAACACCTTGGTGAAGGTCACATCCCTAGGCTTTTTAACCATTTGGTAAAAATAACAAAAATAATCATTCGCTTGTAGTTCCTTCTCATTAGTTTATAATTGTTAGTGATAATTAAGAAGTAGAAAACAAAATCCTTTATTTGGAAGCACGATTTAGCTATTTTATTTTCTCTCATCAAGTGTAACCCTAACACCCACGTTAAACTCCTTGCAGAAATCGATCCCGACTCTCGTTGGGTACTATTCTTCCAATGACCGTTTTCACTTACTATTGAGTGCGGATTGGACGTGGATCAGGATGCACACCGCAGCAGGCCTTATTGTATTATATCTATTTATTATTATGGGATCGAGCTACATGCCGCAGTAGGCCATATTGGCTTTGTATTAGCGCTTGGGCAAGATCCGCCCCTTCGGCGTCTTACATACCAGCAGTGAGCGTAGCTACTGTACAATGTTGAGTGATTGTGTGATGAGTGGGAGTTTGAGATAGGCATATTGAGTATTTTGAGAGTGTTATTATATGGAACTATCACCATGAAATCATTCATTTGACATGTAGGCATTTAGATGCATATTCCTCATGCTAGACGGTATATGATAAGTGATGACTTGACATGCATATTGACATATAGGCATAAAGATGTACTTTCCTCATGGTATCTGATAATAAAATACCTTATCTGTTGTTGAAAGTTTAGGGAAAAAATCACAGCTTTCTAATATACTTATATTTTGGTGATTTTGGTGAAAGATTTGGGTTTTACTGTTAAACCTGAAGGCATGCCTATTTTCCATAACTGTGAACGAGCTGAACATAATATCTTTGAGTTATTACTTGACTACTTTTATTATATTATTTTGAGTTGTTCTTGACTATTGGTGTTGGACTCTGACCATTTTTCCAAGCTCGTCACTGCTTTCAATCTAAGGTTACGATTGTTACTTACTGAGTACATGGGGTCGGTTGTACTCATACTACACTTCTGCACCTTGCGTGTAGTTTTTGAGCTGATGTTGCTGTTTATGGCGGGAGCTGGCATTGAAGATGTACTTGCATCCTGGTTATAGCTGCCTATTTTTCTTGGTAGCTTTAGATTTATAAATCTGTTTATGTAAATTTCGAACAGATGATGTATTTATTTTATACTAGTTTTGTAAACTTTAAGTATTAGAAGCCCATGATTGTACTACAAGTCATTGAGTTGTTGTATAAAAGTTTAGTTATTTCATCATTTATCTTCTCAATAAATCTCATTTGAATTGGATTATTCTTAATTGACTACCTAGCGGATCGGGTTAGGTACCATCACGACTAGTGAATTTTTGGGTCGTGACAAGTTAGTATCAAAGCTCTAGGTTCATAGGTTCTACGAGTCATGAGCAAATGTCTAGTAGGGTCTTGCGGATCGGTATGATGACGTCCATACCTATCTTTGAGTGGCTATATGACATCTAGATAAACTTCCCATCTTTCGTTCCTCATCGTGTAGCATTGATTCAACTTCAAGCATATCTCCTTGAATTCCTTCCACTCACTCATATGTATATGTGAGCATTCAGTATTAGTTGTGCATCGACGACTTGCGATTCCATGGATACGTGCGAGATGCATTTTTCTGTGTTTTGGAGTGGGGCCACTTTGGAATTTTGGAGGACTTGAGGCCGAGTTTTGACCGCAGCTTGGGCTCGATGGTTTCAGTTGTGTGAGTATCAGCGTTTGGACTTCTATGTCCGGTAGTATCCATATGAGAGGGACTGGCGGCTTGGTGAGTGGCTGGATAGCTATATGATGTGTATCATGGGACTGCGGGATGTATTCAGATGGCTTGGATGTTACAAGAAGGGTTGTTAAGGATGTAAAAAGGACTATTGGAGGCTTGAATTTTGTCTTGATGTGTTGTACAGTCTCGAGTTATGATCGTGTTTAGGGATCTTTTATGTTGTTTATTTGTGGAACGAAGTAGATTTTCATGTCTTGTTGATGAGTCCGGACTCAAGAAGATTAAGTAATTGCGCAGTAGTTGTAGCTGTGAAAGGGTATAATGAGATGTTAATTTGAGGCTAAGCAGGCGGGTTATCACCTGCGGGGTAATCTATGGATGTGTGCTCCTTATGATGTTGTGTGGAGAGTTTCTTCCTACTAATGGGTTATATCTGTTACGATTTGGGTTTGGATCGATGGAGAAAGTTGACATGACTTTCACGAGAATGAGTGCGAGCGTAACAGACAATTTAAGGTATTTATGGTTTGCGTTGCATGAGCTTATGAAAGATTTAGTTGAATTTCAGCGCGGGATTATGCCAGTATGAGTTACCAAATGTTTTGTTCTATGGCTTTGAGCCAAGTGTGGGATTCTACCATCAGCGATTTGATTGCATGGTTATGTATTGTAATGGTTTCGGTCTAAGGCATACTTGTGGATCTGTTATGACTTGTAGAGGTTGGTTTTGAGGAGGAATTGAGTAAGAAATTTCTAGATGCATGATGTATTACACCTTATGATATATGGAAGTCTTGGGAATGGTTTAAGGTTGCTGCTCGTGATGGATGTAATGTACTAAGAAAAGGAATTACTTCTTTGGGTGTTGTTGTGCTAATGGGGCACAGGTCGTTCGACCCATTTGGGCGGTGGAATTGAGACTTGAGCAATGTGGATGAATCTTGAGAAGGTTCTAATGGATTCAACATTTTATGCGGCAATTGTGATTTTTTTGAATTTGTATATGGCTGAGATTTGAGATTTGCATTGGATGATGCCGAGACTTGCGGTATTTCTATATAACAATGGATTCTAACATTTCAGTATGCAAAAGGTAAAAGGAACAACTTTAAATTCACAGAAGGTCTCTTCAGAGTGGGTGTCTCGATTGTGGTACTTTTGGGGTGCTTACGAGGGAATACAATGGCTTATGGGCCTTAGGGCGGTGTAGATTTATGCTAGGATCTCTTGTGGTGAGCTTTGGGTAAGGATCGTGGTGTTCTGATAGGGAGAAGTGTCATCTTGAGGGTAATTCGGAAGGAACTCGAAGAAATAGGACATCTTGGAGGTGGGTTGGATCGGCACGGTAATGGATATGATCGGTTCTTTGGATTCTTATGATGTGATGAGTCTCTACAGGTATTTTGTAGCAATACTCTTGGATTTTGTGACCTGCGTGGCTTGGTTAAGTTAGAGAGATTCAGTTCTGATGGATTGGTTATGGGAAAATGGGTTTCGAAGTGTTCTCCTTGATTTATGCCACAATCTGAGATAGATATTATCTACAGGTATGAGGGGTATGTTGCGTGTTGTAATTTTCTCCTGGATGGGGTCAAGTCGAAGGTTTCTGAATGATCAGGTATGTATTCTGCTAGTGAATCAGAGTTGATAATGAAATTCCCGTACTTTTCACATGATGGCATAATAGATGCGGTGCGTCCTGTGGGATTGAGATTTGCATGTTCAAGGTGGTGGTTCAGTTTAGAAGGGATGGTCATGAATTTTGGGACAGCATGGACGGTTTCAGATATTTAGATAAATGCTATAACTACTTGGTATTACCTGAGAAGAGTGCACATTTTAAAAGGCGCAGTGTGTTGTGACTTCAGATGCTTCATTGGTATTGCGGTACTCGCAGGTTGATCGATGGCCGAGATTCATATTTTACTATGTGGCATGGGAGAATTATACAAATATTTATCATGGGATGATTGTGTATGAGAGATGTGTTAGTCATTTGACTGGTGGAGTTGGGATCGGCCATAGTGATTTATTTGTTCTGTGGTTTGGAGACTGGGAGTCCTCAGAAGTTGATTGTTTCGAGGTTGCGGATTGTGAAGATGTGGCCAAAGTTATCCAGATAGTGGTACGTGTTACAGTTAGATTATTGTGGACTTTTGGAGGATGATTTATCCATTCGAGGATGATCGGGGTTGATTTGGGGGCCTATTCGTAGGCCCGATGAGGATGTGTATTCTATACCAGATCGGATTTGTTGACTCATAATTGTTAATGTTGAGGGGTGTGTCATTCGGTTAGAATTAAGATTGTTCATGTTCTGATATGTTCTATGCGTTACTCTTCTATGCTACAATGGGTAGTGATCTATTGGCTAATTATACACATGATACGGTTCTATTTGGGCCTTGTAGCAAAATTCGAGCGAGATGGTTATTAGGGTGTTAAATGGTTGATTGCACCTTGGTTATGGTATTTCAGGGCTGTGGTATATTGTGTTATTCGATTCTCCATGGTTATGGTCATGCACTTCGTGTACTTGATGTTGAATTGTGTGTGGTTGTTTGATTTTGAGCATTGTGGCTTAAGGTATTGCATATGGATCGACATTTGGATGGGTCACACATTGCAACGGGGTTATGTTAGGATATGATCCTTTGTGTTAGATTCATGTGTCTTGGTTTTACTACGTGTGATGGGTTTATAGCATTACGTTTGTGGTGGTACCAGTTGAGCTTGCGGGATGGTTATCTCATTTGAGCATTTTCCATATTTGAGTACATTAGAATTGATGCTTATTGGTGCGCGGGTTGCACAATTTGTGGCTTTAGGTAGTATTGTGTGGCATGTCAATATAATAGTCGTGTTTTATGAGATGAGGTCATTGGACCTAGAATGGGTACTATCGGACTTGATTATGGCATGTTTGGAAGAATAATATCGGAAGTCGGCTTAGAATTTGGCTTTGGTTCTTGTCAGACGGGAGAGAGCTCTATGACTTGTTGATCTGATGAGTAGTTACGAGTTTTTGCATGTTTCTTTCATTATCGACAGTGTACAAAGGTTTGGAATGAGGTTTTATTTGATGTGAGGTTTATTATCGGTTCCAGGGTTTTTTCTATTGGCAGCTATTGTGATCGAAAATTATTACTACGAGTATGCGAATTATGTGAATATCATGTGATTACATCTTGGGTTATGGTTATGGCCTGATATAGCTTGTTCAGACTTACACAGTGTTTAGATGCGGGATTCGAATCCCGTAAGGAATTTCGGATGTTAGAAATGGGGTTCCAATGTCTATGGGCTTAGGTTGAAGGAAGAATCTTTGGTTAAGTTAAGTTGGAGGACTTATATGGATTGGGGGTAACGTGGGATCACCCCCGGGTATGTGCATGATAAGGTTACCTAGCGATTTGACAGCTTCGGAACGACTCTTGGCACGTTCGAGGACGAACGTACATTAAAGTGAGGGAGAATGTAATGACCCAACTGGTCGTTTTGAGCATTTGCATTTCGTTTTGTTGTTTGAGGTCTTGAGTAGCTCCATATGATGTATTATGACTTGTGTGGATCATCGATTTTGATTTTCAAGTGATTCGGAATTTGATTTGGAATAATGAGTCTCATGTTGGAAGCTTTAAGTTGGAAGAGTTCATCAAGTTTGACTTTTGTGTATTTGAGTCCAGATCAGAGTTTGGATGGTTCCGTTAGGTCCGGATGGTGATTTTTTGGACTTGGGCGTATGCCTGAATTTGCATTTGGATGTTTCTAAAAGGTTTTGACTAATTGGTGAAAGTTGGAAATTTGAAAGTTTGGGATGTTCATAAATTTGACCAGGAGTTGACTTTGATGATATCAGGTTCAGATTGTGGTTTCGGAAATTGGAACAGCTTCATTATGTCATTTGGGACTTGTGTGCACAATTTGAGTTCATTCAGAGTTGATTTGATATATTTCGGTACAAGTTTTGGAAGTAGAAAGTTCAAAAGTTCATTAAGTTTAATTTGAGGTGCAATTCGTGGTTTTGATGTTATGTGTGATTTGAAGCCTCGAGTAGGTCCGTGTTATGTTTTGGGACTTGTTGGAATGTTTGGACGGGGTTCTGAGGGGCTTGGGTGAGTTTTGGGGTGGTTTCGGACCATTTTTAGGCCATTTTCAACTGTTGTTTTTTTTCTATGGGGGTGTATATCGCGATCGCGGAGAATTGGTTGCGATTGCAATGAGTAAAATGGAAGAAGGGGACCTGTAAATCACGTTCGCGGAGAGTTCTTTGCGTTCGCGAAGAAGAAATTTTTATAGTCACTAAGCTGACTTCGAAAGCTTATATCTTGCAATCTATAAGGAATTTGGAGATGATCCAAAAATGAAAATTGTAGCTCTTATTTTCTAGGTTTCAGAAAGTCAAATCATTGGTCATTTGGAGGTATGTACAAAAAGTTATGGTTGATACACTACAGGCTATATGAGAAGAGTTTGGGAAGGGTAATGGAAATTTTTTCATTGCGATCGCGGGGAAATGGCCGTGATTGCGAAGGGTAAAAATCTGTGCTGGAAAATTTTGAATCACGATCGCGAGGTTAGTGACTACGATTGCGAAGGGTACTTCTAGAGCAGTGTTTAAAGTACTTTATTTTGAAGATTTCAAATATTTTATCATATTTTGAGCTATGGAGCTCGGATTTGGGCGATTTTGGAGGCGATTTTCACTACATGGATTGGAGTAAGTGTTTTCTACTCGATTTTGACTATATTCCATGATTCAATCTTTACTTTTGGCATTTGATTGATGATTCTAAGAGAGAAATTGGGGGTTTTTGTCTAAACTTTCTTAGAGTAAATTTTTGAGTTGTAAATATCGTTTCGGAGTCGGATTTGAGAGAAATTAGTATGATTGGACCCGTAATTGAATGGGTTGTCAAATTTGTGAGTTTAGTCGGATTCTGAGGTATTGGCTTGGGTTTGACTTTTTGGTTGAATTTGAGCTTTTGATTAAAGATTCAACCTTTATCGATTATGTTTATTTTCTTTGGCATTATTTGATGTATTTGAATTGCTTTTGGTTAGTTTTGAGTCGTTCGAAGGTCGTATGCGCGGGATGGCATTTCTAGAGTATTGGTTGACTTACTTGGTATTGAATTTGGCTTGTTCGAGGTAAGTAACACTTCTAAATTTTGAATTTAGGGTATTTACCCCTATGAAACGTGTTATTCATGTTGTGTTGGGTTAATGTACATGCTAGGTGACGGGCGTGTGGGCGTGCACCATGGTAAACATGAACTAGGTTGTTTCCATACTGAGATGCTATCCAATCTTATTCTATATGTGAAATTCCTATTTGTTAGAGTAATTGAACTGTGATTCATGCTAGAAATCATGTTTCGGCTATGTGCTTATTTGGTTGAGACCTAATGAGGTTATTTATGTTATTTTTAGTTATCGACTCTAACTGTAATTATATACTCAGTCATGATTCTTCATTTGCATATCATATCTCAGTCTTTGTTCATCATTCATTGTTACATCATATGTTATCATTGTTTGGGCTGAGTGATACGAGATTGTGAGCCCTTGAGACTTGAGAGATTGTGAGCCCTTGAAACTTGAGAGATTGATGATTGAGGTGGGTCTGAGAGCCGTGTTGTGAGTGTTATTATAGATCGGGTTGTACGCCGCAACATGCCTTATTGGCTTTGTATCCATTATTATTATTATGGATTGAGTTACATGCCGTAGCAGGCCTTATTGTCTTTATATCTATTTATTATTATGGGATCGGGCTGCATGCTGCAGCAGACCATATTGGCTTTATATTAGCATGCCAGGATCCACCCTTCCCGGTTTTGACATACTAGCAGTGAGCGCAGGTACCGTACAATGCTCAGTGATTGTGTGATGAGTGGGAGTTTGAGACAGGCAGATTGAGTTCTCTAAAAGTGTGAGTATCTTGGACTATCACTGTGAAACCATTATTTTGACATGTACATTGACATGTAGGCATTGAGATGCATATTCATCATGCTAGACGGTATATGATAAGTGATGACTTGACATGCATATTGACATATAGGCATAAATATGTACTTTCCTCATGGTATCTGATAATAAAATACCTTATCTGTTGTTGAAAGTTTAGGGAAAAAATCACAGCTTTCTAATATACTTATATTTTGGTGATTTTGGTGAAATATTTGGGTTTTACTGTTAAACCTGAAGGCATGCCTATTTTCCATAACTGTGAACGAGCTGAACATAATATCTTTGAGTTATTACTTGTACTGCTTTTATTATATTATTTCGAGTTGTTCTTGACTATTGGTGTTGGACTCTGACCATTTTTCCAAGCTCGTCACTGCTTTCAATTTAAGGTTACGATTGTTACTTATTGAGTACATGGGGTCGGTTGTACTCATACTACACTTATGCACCTTGCGTGTAGATTTTTGGAGCTGATGTTGCTGTGTATGGCGGGAGCTGGCGTTGATGATGTACCTACATTCTGGTTATAGCTTCATCTTGTTCTTGGTAGTTTTAGATTTATAAATATATTTATGTATATTTCGAACAGATGATGTATTTATTTTATACTAGCTTTGTAAACTCTAAGTCTTAGAAGCCCATGATTTGTACTACCATTCCTTGAGTTGTTGTATAAAAGTTCATTTATTTCATCATTTATCTTCTCAGTAAATCTCATTTGAATTGGATTATCGTTAATTGGCTTACCTAGCGGATCGGGTTAGGTGCCATCATGACTAGTGGATTTTTGCGTCCTGACAGAAGGTTTGAAATGTTCATAAGTTTGACCATGGTTTGACTTTATGGCTATTGTGTTTGAAATTTGGTTTTGGGACTTGAAATAGGTTCATTTTTCTATTTGTATCTTGTCTGCAAAATTTGGTTTCATTTGGAGTTGGTTTGATATGATTCGGACGCTTAGTTGTAATTCTTGAATATCTTGAAGTTCATTGTGATCTCCATACGTTTTGGTGTACGATTCGTAGTTCCGGATGTTATTTTGATGTTTTGATCACGCGAGCGAGTTCGTATGATATTTTTAGAGTTGCATGAGTGCTTGGTGTGGAGCCCCGAGGGCTCGGTTGATTTACGAATTGGTTTCTTATTGTTTTGTTAGACTTTTATGTGTTGTAGTACTGGTTCCATCACATTTGCGATGAGAAGGTCGCAAATGCGATCATTGCATTTGCGATCATCGCATTTGCGAGTACTTTCTCTCTTTTGTGAAGCATGGGAGGATTGAGAATTTATCACAAATGTGATACTGGAGTCACATTTGCGACTTTGGGGCTATCCTCTTTTGGGATGATCGGGGTTGCTATTGCGACTTTTGTGGCTTCCTATTTGCAAGGCTTTTGATCGCAAATACGATCTTCACTGGGTCTGTTAGGGGTCGCATTTGCGATGCTTTGTCCGAATTTACGGACGTCGCATTTGCGAACCCCATGTCGCAAATGCGACATCTGCATCTTTCTTATAGCTGGGTATTCTAGGACCTAGCTCTATTTTTATCATATTTTGAACCCTAGACTCGATGGGAGGAGATTTTGTGGAGAGATTTTTATACCAAAATATTGGGTAAGTGATTTTAATCGATTTTCAAGTATATTACATGATCATTTGTAAGATTTAACATCAAAATCATGAGATTTGAAGAGAAATTTTAGGGATTTTTGTCTATGTTTTGAAAAATAAGAATTTGATATTTGAGAGTCGAATTAGACTCGAATATGAAAACAAATCTCATATATGAACTTGTGGGATTATGGATAGTCAAGACCTACCCTTGGTCCCGGGTTTTGACCAGGCGAGTCTGGGGTTGACTTTTGTTGACTTTTGGAGAATTGTGTAAAGATCATACCTTTGTTAATTGGAATGGGTTTCTCTTGCATTTTTTGATATTATTAAGTCGTTTTGACTAGATTTGAGCTGAGCGAAGGTGAATTTTGAAGGAAAAGTTATTTTGAGTATTGATTTGGCCTAATTGAGGGGGAAACTACCTCTTAGGTTTTGGGTTGATGGTACTATGTGAATTAAGAGGAAGACGTGTACACGAGGTGACGAGTGTGTACACGGGCTTATATGTGGTATTTGACCGGTTTAGACTATCAGGCTTCTTTCATGCATTAATTGAAGTTATCATTTTATGGTATATCTTCTATTGTTAGGCTTGCTCTTACATGCTTTACTTGAAGTTGTTAGTACATGTTCTATCTTTTATTGTCAAGTTCACTCTTACATGTTTTATTTGTTCGTTGCAATTACTTGTCGAATTCATGCCTTATCGGTTTCCGTTTCCACAATAAGAAGAAAAAGAAGAATTTTTCCAACTTGAATATGAACTACGACAAGGAAAATAAATCCTTAGAAAGACAAACATTGGATGCCTTAATTGTTAATTGATTCTTGGTAACCGTGTCTTTATTTATGGATTAGCATTACTTGCTATTTGATTTTGAGAGTTATCAAGTAACCATTACATCCGCTTATGACTTTTTTGTGTAGCTTTTTATTGTGTTAATTTTGTGATATGCCATAGTTGGTTGTAGTTATTTGTGTAATGCATATTATTGGGAATCGGGTTGCACGCCGCAATGGTATTAAAATAATATAAAAATATGTGATATGGAGCGATAAGGACGGATGATATGATGTAGGTGGGATCGGGTTGCACGCTATAGCAGATTGATATTTTGTAATTGTTGTAACAGTAAATTATCCTCGATTGTGATTTTCATGGTATTATATGTTGGAATGGTTTATCGTTTGAACGGTCATTATTTTTCCTCAATCATTTCACTGGTATTTCTGATCAAATTTGGTTGACCGTTGTTAATCTAGTATTGGGACGATAGTGACTTCTTGTGTGAGTCATGCATTCTACGTGATTTGTTTTGTTACTTTAATATGCTAACATGTGCCTCCGATATTATTTGGTAAATTGAATGTCAAGGTGAATTTACTTGCATAAGGTCATTATTTTGTATTCTGTTGAGTTTTTGGTAACATAACAGTTTTAGAAAAGAATTATTAGCATGTCTTATTCTATGTGTCTCTTAATATAGAACTCGTTATCCATTCGGTGCTTTAATATTTTAAATGGTTATCACATTTTTACTTTAATTAGGTTCTCAAATTTTACTCATCACCCTATTGATGTTTACTTTGCTTAAAATTGTTATCACATTTTACTTTTTTACAAATTTTATATTTAATTCGTTAATTTAACCGATGTTTTACTTTGTTACTACGATATTTTACTTTATCTTATTAATTTCTAAACTAAACTCATCTGATACCCTATTTGTATAACCTATCCTTTATTTTACTTTAATTGAATTCTAAAATAAACTTATTATCTCATTTGACGTCTTACTTTATTCAAGATTATTATTATACTTTTTTCTGTGTAAATATATCCCTCGATCATGTTATTGGATATTTGACACGGATACATTGTACATAGTAGCATGAGGCTTTGTCGTGCAAAGGTGACTGTTATTGTGGGCACGAGGTGCCATACGTGTATGATTTGAAAACTTTGGATCATGATTTGTGATTACGAGGAGTGGTACCTCAGGGTAATTCATGTTGCAAGTCCATGCATTGGGAAATATTTGATTACTTGAGTTGTTATATGTTTTCCTTATTGAGTTCATTCATATCTCATTTGTGTCTGATTATGTTGCTGTTCTATTACCTGTTTACTTCTTGCTGCCATTTGATTTTTAGTTTGTAACGACCCGACCGGTCGTTTTGAGTATTTTACCCCCGTTCTCCTATTTATTTCCTCCTCTATATTATATTGTGGTTATGCGACTTACCAGGGTGGCTGGTCTGGTTTCGGGTGAGTTTCGGAGTGTAATGGGACACTTAGTCCCAAAGTTGGAAGCTTAAGTTGAAAGAGCTGACCAGAGTTTGACTTTTGTGTATACGACTTCAAAATGGAGTTTTGACAGTTGCGATAACTTTGTATAGTATTTTGGATTTAGGAGCGTGTCCAGATATTGATTTGGAGGTCCGTGGGTCGTTTCGGGTTGAATTGGCAAAAATTAGAAAGTTAAAGGTTTGGAAGGTTAAGAAGTTTGACCGAGAGTTGACTTTATTGATATCGGGGTCGAATCCAAGTTCCAAGAGTTGTATTAGGTCCATTGTGTCATTTATGGCTTGTGTGCAAAATTTGAGGTCAATCGGGATTGGTTTGGTATGAACCGACATTAGTTTTGGAAGTTAGATATTCATGGTTTCCATACGGTTGAATTGGGTTGTGATATGTAGAATCGATGTTGTTTCATGTGATTTTAGGCCTCGAGTAGGTTCGTTATGTATTTTGAAACATGTTGGTATATTTGAACAGGACCTCGGGGGCCCCGGGTGTGAATCAGATTAAAATCGGGATTATTTTTGGACTTAGGGATTGCTAAAGCTGCTAAGTTTGGTGTCATCGCCATGCGGTGGGAGTGGCCGCAGGTGCGGACACGCAAGTGCGAGGGTGTCATCACCAGAAGCGAAGAGGGCCAGCTAGCGGAAGGGTCGCAGGTGAGGAGTTTGGTACGCAGATGCGCATCTGCAGAAGCAGATACGGCACCGTAGATGCGAATTTTGGGCCATTGGCTATGGACTGCTGGTGCGGTGGTGAGCCGCAGAAGCGAGCTCTCAGGAGTTGTCCGTGCTCCCCAGAAGTGATTGGTGACCGTAGAAGCGATAAGTCCTGGCTTAAGTGAAAGTCGCACCTGCGATGGATTTTCTGCAAGTGCGGAGCCGCAGAAATGAAATCGTTGTGCAGAAAAGGGGCAGATCGAGGGTTTTATTTCATTGTCCACATTTTGACTTAGAGAGCTCGATTTTAGGCGATTTTGAGAGAGGAGTTGATTGGGGTAAGTAATTCTAACTCGGATTTGGCTATTATACGTGAATCCATCATTGTTTTTATCATTTAATTAGTGTTTTGAGTTGGAAAAATTAGAGAAATTTGTGAAAACTTCATAGACTATATTTTGAGGATTTGAAGGCCGATTTGAGGTCTGATTTGAGTAATTTTAGTATGGTTGGACTCGTTATTGAATAGGTGTTTGGATTTTGTAGGTTTGGTCGGGTTTCGAGATGCGGGCCCGGGATTGACGTTTTGAGTTGAATTTTTGATTTTATTTAAAAATTGCAATTTTATTACTCGGAATAGTTTTCTATGATTTGTATTTATTTTATGAAGTTATTTTGGCTAGATTCGAGCCTTTCAGAGTTGGATATTCGTGGAAAAGGCTTACTGATGGATTGAATTAGCGTGTTTGAGGTAAGTATCTTGCCTAACTTTGTGAGGAGGAATCTCCCCTTAGGATTGGTGTTGTTTTTTGTTAATTATGGTGCGTAAAAGCCGTGTACGCAAGGTGAAGAGTGGATACACGGGCTATATGTGGTTATTGACCGGTTTAAGATACGTAGGTTCTTTTCATGCCTTTAATCAAATTGTCATAACATGTTATATTCATCATTGTTAATATATCTTTACATACCTTTCTTGACATTGTTAACACTTGTCTCATCTCTTACTTGTTATTTTCCCTTACATGCTTAGTTGAAGTTATTGTTTCCTTATTGCCTTATTAAATATTTAATTGTTGAGTTACCTTCCTTGAAGTTGTTATTTGTTGCAATATCCTATTGTTGAGTTTCGGCGTTGAAGTTGTAAAAGCCATGATCATATTGAGGCAAGTTGTAAATTGTTGAAATACCATCCTTGTTGAGGTATTCACTTTCAGTTGCTATAGTTGAGACTCTTGTACACATTGTTGTTGAGACATGGGCTATTGTTGTGGAAATATTATTATTGTTGATTCTTTCTGCAAGGTGTGGTGCTTGGGCACTTGAGGTGCGAGTTGTGATATGTTGTGGTATTGATATGCATATGGTGGTTTAAGGATAGGGGTTGATACGCATGCGGTGAGATAAGCTGGGCTTGATACGCGTGTTGCTAGTAGGGGAACTACTTGAAGCCACGCGGTGTGATAAGGTAGGTTAAAACACGGGTAGCTATTTCAGAAAAAATGATTTTTTTTAAAACTAAATGTAAGGCTCCCACGGTGGTATAAGGAAAAATTGTGATTTGTAATTGTGAAATGAGATGCGAGGCGGTACCTCGGACGTGATTCTTGTTGTTATCTTACATTTACCTCACTTGTGTTTGTCTGCAATCGTTTTCTTAGTGTTCTTATCATGTGTTCCTCCCTTAATGCCTTTATTTCCTTAATTTCAGTGTAGTTTATCTTGTAGTATTTATTCATTGTTTTATTTCCTTATTTCCATTATTATACTGTACCATACATGTTCAATTTCTTTATTTATCGCAATAGGCCTCTTGACCTAACCTCGTCACTACTCTACCGAGGTTAGGCTTGATACTTGCTGGGTATCGTTGTGGTGTACTCATACTACGCTTCTACAGATTGTTTTGTGCAGATCCAGGTACTTCATACTAGGCTAGGCATCAGTGAGTTGGGATTTCGATCCAAAGACTTCAAGGTATATCTGCCAGCATTCGCAAGCCTTGGAGTCAGCCTCTACCCTTTTCTCTTTTCTACTGTTGACTCTTTACTTAGACACTGATGTATTAGGGATTGGTTCATTATATTCGTGAGCTTATGACTCAGTTTCACCAGATTTTGAGAATTATTGTCAGCTATGTTGTGGAGTTCTTTTATGATAGCCGGTTGGTTTATATTTAAAGTTCTTTTATTATATCTGTTATTTCTTCATGAGTGTTAGGCTTATCTAGTCTTAGAGACTAGGTGCCATCACGACATCTTACGGGTGTAGATTGGGCATTTGCACTTCGCTCGGTGGTTTTGAAGGCATTTGCACTTCGCTCGGTGGTTTGAGGGCATGAGTGGCTTCGTATGATGTATTATGACTTGTGTGTATCGTCGATTTTGGTTTTCTTAGGTGAATGTGAATTGATTTGGAAGAATGATTCTCAACTAGGAAGCTTTAAGTTGGAAGAGTTGATCAAGTTTGACTTCTGTGTATTTGACCCCGGATCGAAATTTTGATGGTTCCGTTTGGTCCGGATGGTGATTTTGGAGTTGGGCGTATGCTCGAATTTGCATTTGGATGTTTCTAGAAGGTTTTGTGCTAATTGGCAAAAGTTGGCAACTTGAAGGTTTAGAAAGTTCATAGGTTTGACCGGAGTTGACTTTGATGACATCAAGTTCAGATTGTAATTCCAGGAATTGGAATAGCTTCGTTATGTTATGTCGATCTTGTGTGCAAAATTTGAGGTCATTCCAGGTTGATTTGGCATTCGGTATGAGTTTTGGAAGTTAAAAGTTCAAAAGTTTATTTAATTCGATTCGAGGTGCAATTTGTGGTTTTGATGTTGTTATGTGTGATTTGAGCCTCGAGTAAGTCCGTGTTATGTTATGAGACTTATTGGTATGTTTAGATGGGGTCCCGAGGGGCTCGAGCATGTTTTGGATTGGTTCGGATCATTTTTGGGCTAAGTTGGCTGGTGTGGGCCTTTTTGCGCATAAGCGAGATTTTGGGCGCATCTGCAGAATCGCAGATGCGGTGACTTGGAGTGTAGGAGCGAAGTTGAGCACAGAAGCGGAACGTGTCCTTGCACCTGCGACGTCACAGAAGCGAAAAAATTCCGTAGTTGTGAGAGGTCGGATTTCAGTGGCTTTTCGCAGAAGGGGAGGAAGTGTCAAAAAGTGACACCTTAAATGCGGCTAATATTTCGCAGACGCAAAAAACCTTGGGCAGAAGCTATACATCGAGGGCTTGGTTACTTATTTCACATTTTGAGATTTAGAGCTTGATTTTGGGAGATTTTGGAGAAGTTTTTCTCCACATGAATTGGGGTAAGTGTTTTTTTACCCGGTCTTGCTTATATTTCATGAATCTACCTTTATTTTTGGCATTTGGATTATGAATTTTAAAGAGAATTTGGGTTGTCGGATTTTATGAGTTTTTTCGAGTTCCGAGGTGTGGGCCCGGGTTTGCCTTTTTGGTTGACTTTGAGTAATTGATAAAAGATTCGACCTTTATCAATTGGGTTAGTCTCATATGACATTGTTTGATATTTTTGAGTTGCTTTTGGCTAGTTTCGAGCCATTCGGAGATTGATATGCACGGATTGGCATTTATAGAGGGTCGTTTGGCTTGCTCGGTATTTTTTTTGGTTTGTTTGAGGTAAGTATCTTATCTAAACTTGGTTGAGGCACTAGTTGCATGAATTATTTGATGGTATGCGCTATAGGCGCGCAGATGTGTGGGGTTGAGCCCATGTGCGAGCACCGGAGTGTTTATCCATGCTCGGGGTAGCATTTAAGCTATGATATGCCTAAGGTTGACTGTTAAGCTTTAAGTTATAATGTTTCTCATGTTTGTATCATTGTTTTGAACTATTTGAGCCATGTTTGAGATTAGAAGAGGCTAATTCCCTGAAAAAACTTGGGAATTGCTATTTTTGTGATAAAATTGCCTATTTGAGCTAAGATAGCATACTTTGCACATGCCTACACTTAGCATGTTATTATACCAGTCCACAAGCATGAAATATGATAATAATTCATCATATACATGTGTTCTTGCGTACTTGCTTCTGTATGATATGATTTGGACTGGATGCATGTGACCACGTCGGGCGGATTGTGTTGTTATGCATGTGACCACACAGGGCGGATTGTATTGTTATGCATGTAACCACGCCGGGCGGATTGTGTTGTAATGTCTATGACCACGGCGGGCGGATTGTGTTGTTATGCCTGTGACAACGCCGAGCTGATTATGTTGTTATGCCCGTGACCACGCCGGGCGGATTGTGTTGTTATGCCTATGACCACGCCGGACGAATTCTAATATAGCATGTGACTACGCCGGACGAATCCACCACATTAAGCTTGTGACCACGCTGGGCGGATTATGATAATGAGTCTATGACCATGCCAAACTGGTAGCACATTGAATTGGTCGTACTTGCGTATGGATATGGATCCATCCCCATAGGGTCACCCTCTTATGTTTCTCTCTTGATGGTGTACACGCGGATTGTGAGAAACCAACGAATTTCTGGTTGATGTGAGATCTGGGAGAGGTGGTTATTGTTATTTGGATCGAGTTGCACGCTGCAACATGCCTTATTGGCTTATAGTTATTTTGATTGGGTTGCGCGCCACAACGGGCTGTTATTTAATTATTGAAGTTCACCCTTAGTTGCAGTTTCCTTAACTGTTGCATGTTGTACTTGCTTATCTTCTTTATTTTCTGGATTGTTAAATGACTAAAACACTTTAAAACAAAGAATTTTGAGCATCAAAGCGATTATACCGGAGATTTTCCTAATTTGATCATATAGTTGTTCTATACTTGTTGAACTTATGAAATGTACAGGCGTTGGTAAGTATCGTTTATAGTTCTTGCTTCTTGTACCTCGCCAAGGCTAGTTAGGATACGTATTGAGTACATGGGGTCGGTTATCATACTACAATTCTGCACCTTACGTGCAGATCTTGGTGTGGCAAGGGCTGGCATTGAAGATGTATCTGTGTTCCAGTTATTTTTATCACTTGTCTTTGGTAGCTTTAGATCCAAATTCTGTTCATGTACAATTCAAACATATTTTGTATTTATTTCATTTTAGTTTTGTAAATCTAAGTCTTAGTGGCTCATGACTTGTATTATCAGTTTTTGGGGAGTTGTATAAAAATTCAATTATTTCATTATTGCTCTTAGCATTATCACCATATTGTGTTTTATTGTTATTTGGCTTACCATGTGAGTTGGATTAGATGCCATCACGATGGGCTGGATTTTGGGTCGTGACACTTTCTTTTTGAGTTATTGCTTGTATGGTGAATGGACCGTGTTGTGTGATAATCCATATGATTTTGGGGTGGTTTGTCAGTTGGGCTACTTATATTGGCTGAGATGAGGTTTCTAGACCTGAGATTTGCACTGTTGTATCAGGATGAGGAGTGTTTGGAAGAATGATACCCTATTTCTACTCAGAATTGGGCAATGGACCTTGTCGGATGAGAGAGCTTCTTGACTTGTTGATTTCATGGCTGATTATGAGTTTCTTCATGTTTCTTTAATCACTAGCAGCGTTGCAAAGGTCAAGAACGAGGTTTTATTTGGCATGAAGTGCATTACCAGCACTGAGATTGTTATTGGGCCGCTGTGGTGGTCAGAATTTATTGCCACGGGCATCTAAGTTATGGGGAATATTATGTGATTATGCCTTGGGTAAAGTTTGTCGTTTGATTCAGCTTGTTCAGGCTTATACAATGTATTAATGCGAGATTCAAGTATTATGATGAGTTTCGTTTGTTGAGTATTGGGTTCTAAGGCTTCTGGATTAAGGATAAAGTGATATCTTTAGTTAAGTTGTGTTGTGAGGCTTACATGGATTGGGGTGACGTGGGATCACCCTCGGGTGCATCTATGGTGAGCTCATGCAGTGATTTGATAGCTTTAGAACGACTTCTGGTATGTTCAACAACGAACGTATGTTCAAGTGGGGGAGGATGTAATGACCCGACCGGTCGTTTAGTGCATTTGCAATCAGTTCTGCGGTTTAAGGTCACGAATAGCTTCACATGGCGTACTACAACTTGTACGTATTACTGGTTTTGATTTTCGGGTGATTCGAGATTGATTTGGGAGAATGATTCTTAACTACGAAGCTTTAAGTTGGAAGAGTTGACCAATTTTGGTTTTTGTGTATTTAACCTCGGACTAGGGTTTTGATGGTTCTATTAGGTCTGGATGATGATTTTGGACTTGGACATATATCCAGATTTGAATGGATGCTTCTAGAAGGTTTTGACACTATTTAGTTAAAATTGACTATTTTAAGGTTTGAAATGTTCATAAGTTTGATCATGGTTTAACTTTATGGCTATCATATTCGATTTTAGTTTTACTTGGAGTAGTTTTACTTTGCTATTTGGATCTTGTATGTAAAATTTGGTGTCATGTGGAGTTGGTTTGACATGATTCAGACGCTTGGTTGTAGGTAATTCTTGAAGTTCTTGAAGTTCATTGTGATCTCCATGCGTTTTCGTGTCTGATTCGTGATTTTAGATGTTATTTTGATGTTTTGATCACGTGAGCAATTTCGCATGATGTTTTAGACTTGTATGAGTATTTGGTGTGGAGCCCCGAGGGCTCGGGTGAGTTTTGGATTAGTTTCAGATTGTTTTGTTAGAATTTTGTGTGTTGGTACTGGTTCCATCACATTTCCGATGAGAAGGTCGCAAATGAAACCATCGCATTTGCGAGTACTTTCTTGCTTTTGCAAACCAGGGGAGGATTGGGCATTTATCGCAAATGCAATATTTGAGTAGCATTTGCAACTCTGGGGATTTCCGCTTTTGCGACGATTGGGGTCGCTATTAAGACTATTGTGGCTTCGCATTCACGAGGCTTTTGATCACAAATACGATCTTCGCTAGGTTTGTCAGGTGTCGTATTTGCGAAACTTTGTCCGCATTTGGGGACGTTGCATTTGCAAACCCCGTGTCACAAATGCGACATCTACAGCTTGTTTATAGCTGAGTGCTTTGGGACCTTGCTTCATTTTATCATATTTTGAACCCTAGACTCGGTGGGAGGCAATTTTGTGGAGAGATTTTCATACCAAACTATTGGATAATTGATTTTTAATAAATTTCAATTATATTACATGACTATTTTAAAGATTTAACATCAAAATCATGAGATTTTAAAGAGAAATTTAGGGATTTTTGTCTATGTTTCGAAAAATAAAAATTTGAGGTTGGAGAGTCGAATTGGACTCGGATTTGAAAACAAAACACATATATGAACTTATGGGGTTATGGGTAGTCAAGACCTATCCGTGGAGCCGATTTTGACCGGGCGAGCCCGGGGTTGACTTTTGGAGAACTATATAAAGATCATAGCTTTGTTTATTGGAATGGGTTTCTCTTGCATTGTTTGATATTATTAAGTCATTTTTTGGCTGGATTTGAGCTGAGTGGAGGTAAATTTTGAAGGAAAAGCTATTTTGAGTATTGATTTTGACTAACTGAGATAAGTATCTTGCCTAAATTTGTGTGGGGGAAACTACCACTTAGTTTTTGGGTTGATGATACTATTTGAATTACGTGGAAGACGTGTACATGAGGTGGCGAGTATGTGCACGGGCTTATATATGATATTTTACCGGTTTAGACTATTAGGCTTCTTTCATGCATTAATTGAAGTTATCATTTCATGTTATATCTTATGTTGTTAGGCTTTCTCTTACGTGCTTTACTTGAAGTTGTTAGTACATGTTCTATCTTTTATTGTCAAGTTCACTCTTATATGCTTTATTTGTTAATTGTAATTACTTGTTGAATTCATGCCTTATCCGTCACATGCCTTAATTGTTAATTTATTCTTGGTAACCATGTCTTTATTTATGGATTTGCATCACTTGCTATTTGATTTTGAGAGTTATTATGTAACTATTACATCCGCTTGTGACTTCTTTGTGTAGCTTCGTTATTGCGTTTAATTTTGTGATACGCAATAGTTTGTTGTAGTTGTCTATGTAATGCCTATTGTTTGGGGATCGAGTTGCACGGCGCAAAGGTATTGAAATAATATGAAAAGATGTAATATGGAGCGATAAGGACATATGATATGATATAGGTGAGATCGGGTTACACACTGTAACGGATTGATATATTATAATTGTTGTGACAGTAAGTTATCCTCGATTGTGATTTTCATGGTACGTTATATGTTGGAACGGTTTATCGGTTGAACGGTCATTGTTTTTCCTCAAATCATTTTACTGTATTTTTTATCATATTTGGTTGACCGTTGTTAATCTAGTATTGAGACGATAGCGACTTCTTGTGTGAGTCATGCATTCTACGTGATTTGTTGTGCTACTTTAATGTGCCAACATGTGCCTTCGATATTATTTGGTAAATTGAATGTCAAGGTGAATTTACTTGCGTAGGGTCACTATTTCGTATTCTATTGAGTTATTGGTAGCATAGCGTTTTCTAATCCTATTCTGTAAGCCTCTTAAGGTAGAACTCGTTATCTCATTCGGCGCTTTACTATTTTAAATGTTTCTCACAGTTTTACTTTAATTGGGTTCTCAAATTTTAGTCATCACCTTATTGATGTTTACTTTACTTAAAATTGTTGTCATGTTTTACTTTTACAAATTCTATATTTAATTCGTTAATTTAACTAATGTTTTACTTTGTTTAACTACGATATTTTTATTATCTTATTAATTTCTAAACTAAACTCATCTGATCCCTTTTTGCACAACCTGTTCTTTATTTTACTTTATTTGAATTCTAAAATAAACTTATTATCTCATTTGACGCTTTACTTTATTCAAGATTGTTATTATGCTCTATTATGTGTAAATATATCCTTCGATCATGTTATTGGATATTTGACACGCATATAATACACATGGTTGCACGAGGACTTTGCCGTGCGAAAATAATTGTTATTGTCGATACGAAGTGCCATACATGTAAGATTTGAAAATTTTAGATCATTATTTTTGATTACGAGGAGTGGTACCTCGGGGTAATTCTTGTTGCAAGTCCATGTGTTGGAGACGATTTTATTAATTGATTTGTTAGCTTTTTTCCTTATTGAGTTCACTCATATCTCATCTGTGTTTGATTATGTTGTTGTTCTACTACCCGTCTACTTCTTGCTGCCATTTGAGTTTCTATTATATTCATTGTTGATTATAAATTAATAATCTTTCGGTTGTTAGTCTTATATGATGTTATTTACATTGTTAGCTTTATGTTATATCTTGTACAAGTTTCTATGTCTAGTAGGTGTCTTGATTTGGTCTCGTCACTACTCTATCGAGGTTAGGCTTGATACTTACTAGGTACCATCGTAGTATATTCATGCTACGCTTCTGCACATTTTTGTGTAGGTCCAGGTATTTCTGATTGTATTGTTCAGAGTTGTGTCTGCGCGGCTGGAGACTCCAAGGTATACCTGCTTGATGCCGGCAGGCCTCGGAGTCACCTTCTGTTATCTTCCAATTATTGTTTATCCTTTTATCAGATAGTGTATTAGAGGTTTTAGTATATTTCTTGTATTGTGATTTTGCGTTGGAGTTATTATAAGACTTATCAACTTTATGTCATATTTTTAGTTGTTATTTCTGTTATATTTCCTTATTGTTAGACTTACCTAGTCTTAGAGATTAGGTGCCATCACGACATCCTAAGGTGGGAAATTAGGGTCTTGACATGTTTACTCTAAAAGAACGCAATTCTCCGTTAGACTATGCTTTGCTATGACTATAAATTAATCATAAAGTCAGACTTTAGATTTTATTGAAATTTATTTGCGAGAATCTGTATTATTATGTGGTCAACTCTATGTTGCCTTATCAAGAACAAGGAGTTCAAATTATATAAAATTATTGATCTAGTTGTCTACACTAATGTGATGATCATTCTACCGCTAACATAGTATAGAATGATCATACTATACTATGATCACAAGGCAATCCTATGAGTCACAAGCTATGGCTTTTTTCTCTGTACTCTCCTACATTCTCATTGTTGCTTTAATTTTGACATGTCTTGTTACATTTAAACTTAATTTTAATTTTTTTTTGTTCAAAATCACCTTTTTAGGAAAGATAATTATTTTCAGTATATTGCAAACATTTGAGGATATTAATGCTTATCAGTGTGATGTGGAAAAATTCATGGCGGTACCAATATCTACTCATCATTTCTCCTTCAAGTTAGATTTTGGGATTTTGCAATTTTGATAGTGTTTCTTCTCTGTGATTTTTGCAAAATTCATCGCGGTAACTTTTCTCTCTAGGTTTGATATTATGCTTTCTCTCTGTTTTACCCACACGATTTTGAGAAATTCATGGTGGTGCCAATATCTGCTCTTTATTCCTCCTTCAGGTTAGATTTAACAATCTTGCGATTTTGAAAGTGATTGTAAATTTTTCGCAGTAACTTTTCTCTCTATATTTAATATTGTTCTTTATCTCTGTTTTGTCGGTGCAATTTTGAGAAATTCATGGCGATGCCTTTTTCTACGTGCCTTTTCTACTCTTATAATTTAGTACGTTAATATGAAATTGACGAGAGGAACAGATGTTTTAGTGTTTCGGAATGAGGTTATTTTCAACATTCAGCTCTTAAAGGATTACCATTTCTCCTCTTGATAATTATCTATTTTAATTTTTGGCAGATGCGATTTCATTATTTCTTACGTTTCTATCTGTACTTAACTAATTTATTGTTGATGTCGGTTTTGGAATCTTATGTGCAATGTTAACTGATCATTTGATTTCAACCTGCGTCGATTTTCTCCTCTTCGTGAGTTCATTATCTGTGATAATCCCATGGGTCATTTTGAGTACTAGCCCTTATTTCAGTATTTCGAGACCTCTATTAGCTCCATTTTATGTTCCTCGATTTTGATCCACGTCCAATCCATACTCAATAGTGAGTGGAAACAGTCGTTGAAAGAATAGTACCCAACATGAGTTGGGGTCGATTCCACGGGGAGCTTATACACTTGACGAAAGAAAATGGAACAACTAGATTGCACTTCCAAACAAAGGGTTTTGATTTCTAATTTTACTCTAACAATTCTAAGCTAAGAGAAGAAACTAGAAAGCGAAAGATTGTTGTTGGTGTTTTTCCAAATAGTTAAAAAGCTTGGGGATGTGACCTTAACCTAGGTGTTTGCCTAGTGAGTTAAATACGTTAACACTTATTTTATTGATTGGAGTGTATTAGAGCTCGTAACTCTACGTCACTCACTCAATACCTCTCAGTCATAGAGTGATTTTTCTCAATTTGACTTTCTCAAGCCCAAATGGTTATTAAGCTAAATAGTTTATATGAGCTCAAGTCGAGTTCTCACTATCTCTGGTTTGAACCCTTTAATTACGATAATTAAACTCTTAAGTAGCCCAATTCCTTGTTAGCGAAGTTATTCTAGACTAAGTCCCTCTTTCTCAAGTAAAGATGGATTCAAAAAGGCATGAATCAATGTTTGCAACCATTAATTCTAAAACTAAAGCATAAACTAGGCTAAATAATCAACACTCAATCATAAACAAGTATTAAATTAAATACCCATAAGGTTTACACACTAGGGTTGGGTCACAACCCTAAAAGAATCTAGCTACTCATAGTGAAAAGTGAAGAGAAAAAAAAAAGAAGAAATACTTCAGCTTGCAGGGTCTTGGATTCTGCAGCCGCAAAATATGGTCTGCGGCTGGAAGTCAGCTTCTGCGGCCGCATAATTCTTTTGTGGACCGCACTTCAGGCAAGGCTTCAAGTCTTGGTCATCTGCACACTCTTTGAACATTTGAATTCTTGTTAGTACACACCTTGTTCTGTGGGCGCCCAAATCATGTGTGGTCTCGCACATCAGCTAAAACTCTGCTGGGCTTCTTCACTTTGTTCTCCGGTCGTAGAAATCCTTTTGCGGACTGCACATCTTATGTTATGCGCCCCTTCTTGCCTTGTGAGTCAGAGCACTCCTTTTTGAGTCAGATTTCATCATGGGAGCCCAAACTTCCAACATTCCTGCAATTTGTACACTTCATTAGTTTTGGGAACATAAATCAATACTTTCGGACTAAAACAAAAATAAAAAGGAGCTAACAAGTGGTCAAAATCCACACTTATCAACTTCCCCAAACTTAAGTCTCTGCTTGTCTTCAAGCAAATAAATTAGTTCCCACCTCCTCAGAATTAAAGGTCATTACAGCAAGTCAATGGTGAGCCATTCATACATCAGTTGGGACCAACAATTACCCACACTCCTCATGCATTATCAACAAGGTGACAAGTCAAATATTCATGCACATATAGTTCAAATGTGACATTTGAGCTTCAAGAATTGACTTTACTCATCAAGGACTCTTGTTCTATCATGTAGGTCATGGTGGACTCCAAACTCTTCCTCCTTAAATTTCCATTTGCCAAGCTCACTAAAAAGTTAGCGCTCAATCTTAAGATTCATGAAAGGTTCACTCATCTCTCACAAGAGAATGTCACAAGTGCGGCTTCAAGTACCATAGGCTTGCCCCTCATGTAGATCACCATAAATGTAAGCTCCCTCAGTTCGAAATCAAGTAGGACTTCTTTCGGGTTGTAATGAAGGCTTTTGGATTAGGCTAAAATACCATATGGGTAAGTGGTTACACCTTTCCTTAAGCACTCCATATTTTCATTTCTCGGCTCACAATTACCAATTCTTAGAGGTATTTTATTTTTATTGAGGGCTAGAGAGACTTGACATCACTCTTTCTTGTTCATTTCATTCTTTGTCTCCCTTTTTTGATGATGTTAGGGATCATTACCTCTTATTGAATGCATAAACCCTTCCACTTATTCTTTTTTTGCTTTTTTCTTTTTGTTTTTTTCTTTTCTTGCCTTCTCTTTTCATAGAGATCATTTCTTTTCTCTTTTTGCCCCTTGATACCTTTTTCAAATTCCTCATCTCTCCCCCAAACTTATGCTTTAAGCCACTTATTTCACAAGAGTGTTAAGGGAAGTCCGGGTGCCAAGAGAGGATCACGACAAAACGGGTAAATGCTTATAACATGGTTATCAAATGAGAAAGGCTACAGGCTCAAAGGGGGTTGACTAGGGATAACGACATTGGCTGACAATAGAAATCTTAAATGGCCAAGGAAAGCATACAATCACTTCTCAAACAAAGAAAAACTTAAGATTTCTCCTTGAAACACATTCGGGACAAGTTCTAGACCATTCGCACGGATACCTAGTCTAGCAACAATTCATCTCACCCCTCACGAAACTAGATTGTAAAAGAGGATAGAGTTGAGAGCCTACAATGACCACATTCAAGTTTAAAGATCACTATGGTCCGGTAAACCACTTGATGATCACCTAAGTCAACTCAAGAGTCACAAAACCACTAACTAGAGCTATTTCTTTCAAAACCTTGTCTCTAACCATAAGCATGTAGTTAAGTGTGTTGGTACCAAATGAAGCATGATTATCTCTTAGAGAATGACTTGATTAGGTCTTTTTATTCATTACCACTACTATTATTATTACCTTAACACAAAAACTGACTCATTCCCTTAAGAAGGTTGTCACGCCATCCATCGTTGGGACGAGTCACCCGGTTCACACAAAAACTACCTTTGGAAAGAACTGTGGCGTTAAGAAAATCAAAGGTTTATTATCTACTAAACCATAAAAATAAGCTACTTAACAAACAAAAACTAATATGGAAAAAAAGAAGAAGCTAATGAGCAATAACTGTTAAAGATAGATAAATATACATAAGAAAAGAGAGAGAAGATAGATAAATACACATAAGAAAAGAAAGAATATATCATCAAATTATTACAAACAAAAAGTATTCAAAGTGCACCAACGTATCAAATAAACTCTACCTACTGAATAAAAGTAAGCATTGTCCCCAATGCTTAGAAAAATAAGAGTAAAAGAAGAGAAGGTGAAGAAAACTCCCTAAGGATCCTTGGACATCTCAATGTCCCCAGTAATATCATCTCCCTCTGGGTCAGCCAACTGAATCTCATCATCATCAAATCTGGGCGTGGCTGGGTTATAGAACATCGCATGCACTGCCTCAGCTATGTCGACAGCAAGGTCTGGCTCGTAAGACTGGCCAGCTGGTGCTACCGGTGCAGATGATGCTGAAGGATCTGGAGCGGACTGGTGCAGGTCAAGCAGCATATCAAAAGGAAGGTCTCTAGCTGTAGCAAGTCTAGTCACCTCCCTTCGGAACTTTTCCACTGATTTCTTGGTTACCTGGGACTTCCTTATCTTCTTTACTTGCCCAGCTCCTCAATAACTAACCCTTGTTGTACCAAAGTGTCCATGATTGTCTTTTGTTTCTCCAAAATCTTCTTCAGCATCTCATCAATGTCAAAATGAGCTTGTGGTGCCTGAGAAGTTGACTGCGCTGCAATAGTACTAGACAAGTCAGACGGCTCAGAAGTAGTTGTCTGCATCCAATTGTTGAGACTCGCCAATGTCTAGGAGACTCGTAGAGCAGATAGTGGAACTATGGGCACGGGCACTGGCTTTAGAGCAGCTCTAGGGATTGTGGTAGAAGCTGAGGATGATGGTGGAGGCATAGCAACATCACTTGTAAAAGGCTCAGTAGAGGTGGATTGAAGATCAGCTATCTCAGAAGCTACCACTGTTGGCTCATCAGATTGGCCGGTGGTGGTAAAATACTGGACTTTCTTCTTTGGGTTGCTTGCATCCATTAGTGAATACCAGCCGAATGGATTCTTTGGCTTCACCTTAGTGTCAAAATCTCTCGGCTCTACCTTTGCATCAGTAAGGTACTTTGTGATAGTGTTGGGATAAGGGTAGGCCGAGCTATCATGCTGTGCAATCACTGAAATGTTGGCCAACATCACAGCACCATGATTGGGTACTGGCGATGATGGAAGCCATAAGAACTGCCCGAGGAATAGGGAGGTTACTCTCGTTCTGGCATGGATCCAATCTGCTACAAACAAATGTATGCCACCCCTTTGCCTCAAAACTCAAAGTGCTCTGCTGAATAGGAACTCCAGCGGTAATCCATGGTGGTGGTGACCCTGATGGTGCTAAAATCTCAGCCAGCAAAGGTCGGACTTCCTTTTTCACTGCGCACTTCTCCAGATATTCCTTTGGCTCAAACATCCTCGAAGCCCAAGTACGCGTTTAGTGTATGCTGATCAAGCCTCACCTTGAGGTTGATCACTTTGATCACCTTTGTCCCTTTCTTTATATGAGTAACATTGGTGTAAAACTCTCGAACGGGGTATTCTTTAGCATCCTCCACTCTCTCAGTGAACCACATCCAACCCTTTCATGCCTTGGACTGTCTCAATATTGCTGGGTTGTATGTCTCCAGATCTTTCAATAAGAACTGGCTCAAGGATCAACGACCTCTCTGGCCACCATATACAAAAAGTAGTGAAGACGGCCAAGCTGACAAATCGATCCTCCCAAACTCCTTCTTCGTTGATCTCTCCAGACCTATAGCTGTAGCATCTTTCCCTCTACCATCATCGAGGATGTCATGTATAACCTGTGCCTCAGGGACTGGTGTAGCTGATGGCTCAGAAGCCTGGCTAGCACTCTCCGACCCCTCGGAGGTTCTATGAGATGAAGAAGGCTCATCCCTGAGCTGGTATCTCCCTTATGGCCTCGACTGTGTAGCCGCCTGCTCCTCCTAAATAGACGCTGAGTTGCCCGCTGACACCTCCCTAGACAGGACATAGGAGCTAGACTCGGAGAGGTCTGCACCTCTCCCTCTACCGGTTGTGGCTTTCTTCCTGATTGTCCTAGGCTGACCAAGGGGCAAGGTACCTCTACCTCGACCCCGAGAAGATTCACCTCTACCCTTTGAAGTGTCGCCTCAGCCTCTTGATTGAACTGTTATCTGTATCAAAGCAGAGAAGATTGCTAGTTACAATTCATAGTTCAACACATTCAGCACTTATCTAGGTAAGGGAGAAACACTTGGACACAGTGGGGTTATGAAGTTGATACATGTTTGCAGGATAAGGGGTTTGTGGTCCGCAGATTTTTATTGTGCGGCCACAAAAGTAGCTTGTGGTCCACAGATTTTTGTTGTGCGGTGTAGAAGGGAAGTTCGGTCCGCACATTTTAGCTTGTAGTCGCACTTCTGAGTTCCAAAAATGTTAACTTTCTGATGACAAAGAAATGGCCAATCTGCGGCTGCAGAGGAAAATCTATTGTCCATACAATTTATCTTGCAGCCGCAGGTTCCTTCATCACTGAGTTGCCAATTTTGCTGATCAGTGGACCGCACAATTTCAAGTGCGGCCGCATATTTCAAAAAGTCACGAACAGACCTATTTTTGTCTACTTAGGTTTTTTTAATTTCCCGCACAATTAGACATGGCATCATTATAAAACATAGAATTACACTAACCCAAACCCATTAGAGCATGTATCTAGTTTACCCAGTTCAGATCTACCCCACATGGACACATATTTGAACTCTAATAACAGATGACTTGAAAAAAGAACTAAAAAGCTTAAAATTAAACTAACACAAAAACTTTAACATGAAACTGAAGCATACCAGATAGAGTGAATGCAATGAGTGACTAATCAAGGTGGCTTTGTGTGTGGACAGTTGAAATCTCCAAGAAAAATTAACAGAGCAATAGTGTTCTGTTCAAATAGGGAAAAGTGTAAAGTGAAGCCTACTGTTCTATTTATACCAACTTTTTGAGAAGGGGAAAAAGGGTGAGTGTGTGTGTGGTCCGCACACTTTCACCTGGGGACCTCATCTCAGAACTCCATCTGCGGTCCGTACAATTTCAGGTGCATCCGCAAATTTCACGTGCGGTCGCGGATCGACCTCCGCACTAACTAGCTCAAACTTCAGAGAGTTGGTATTTTTGATAGTTCAAATGTGTAGTCTGCAAGAGAAATGCTTGGTCACAATGCTCTTCTGCTATGGCACATAGAAATGTGCGGTCCGCATTCTTTTGAACACTTAGCCATATTTTTGTCCATTGTTCTTGTAAGTCACACTCATCCATGTAGTACACTTCAAATCAAGTTAGAACACAAATAACTCCTAACTAAAAAATAAATAGGAAAAGAAACATGGGTTAACTCCCAAGAAGCGCCTGATTTAAAGTCGCGGCACGAAGCAAAATACCGTCAAGTGAAATGAATGACCGCCACCACGTGGCTATCTCCAACCTTTTCCAAATAGTGCTTCACCCGGTGACTATTAAATCGAAATACTTCATTATTTTTGTTCTTCCAATCTAATGCACCAAAAGGTGTCACACCAACAATTTCAAAAAGACCATTCCACTTGGATTTTAGCTCCCCGAGAAACATCCTCAACCTTGAGTTAAATAACAATACAAGATCGACCACCTTGAACTCTTTGTTCCAAATGTATTTTTCATGAAGATACTTCATCTTTACTTTGTACAAGGATGAACTCGCATAAGCATGGTATCGGAACTCAGCCAATTCATTCAAATGTGCAACCCTCAAGTTAGCGGCTACATACCAATCAAGATTCAACTTCTTTAGAGCCCACATTGCCTTGTGCACTAGTTCCACTGGAAGATAACAAGCTTTTCCAAACACCAACCGGTATGGAGACATTCCGATATGTGTTTTGTAAGCTGTCCAATAAGCCCATAATGCATCATCAAGCTTTTTGGATCAATCCGTCCGAATAGCATTCGTCGGACAAGATGCTCTTTATCTCCTGGTTGGAGACCTCCACTTGCCCACTAGCTTTATGGGTGATAGGGAATCGTGACTTTGTGAGTAACACCATACTTGATAAGTAAAGTGTCAAAAGCCTTATTGCAAAAATGTGACTCCCCCCCCCCCCC
>MCJB01050885.1:54560-126365 GCA_002018475.1 Nicotiana obtusifolia | reverse complement strand
CCCCCCCCCCCCCCCCCTTTCTTTGGGACACATTGAACTGGAGAAGTGCATGAACTATCGGAGATAGGGTAGACAACCCCGGCATCCAACCACTTGATAATCTCCTTCTTGAAAACTTCTTGCATAGCCTAATCGAGTCTCTTTTGATGTTCAATAGATGGTTTAGCGCCATCCTCCAACTTGATCTTATGCATGCAAAAGGCGGGGCTTATCCCCCGAATATCTGTTAAGGTCTACCCAATAGCCTTTTTCCTCTTTTGTAACACCGCCAATATGGAATCTACCTCCACATTAGTCAAACAAGAGGAAAGAATAACCGCTAAAGTAGAACAAGGGCCAAAAAATTCATACCGAAGATGTGGAGGCAATGACTTCACTCCAAGGTAGGAGGCTCTTCAATAGAAGGCTTTGTAGGAGGAGTCCTATTTTAAGATCCAAGGAAATTTTTGGGGTGCATAGTTATACGACCCTATTCCTTGCAAAGAATTCATACATTCTATGAAGTCCTCCATCTCGTCATCATCAAAGTTGAGCAAGACAGCCTCCAACATATCACCAACATTGATTGTAGAACTTGTATTATCAACAATGACATCGGTCACCAAGTCCACAAAAGAACACACCTCATTGCTATTTGGTTTCCACATGAACTTATACACATGGAATACCACTTTTTCATCACCAATCCAGAAAGTGAGTTCTCCGGCTTCAATCACAAAGAGCCTTACCCGTAGCAAGGAAATATCTCCCAAGAATAATTGGTACTTCATAATCAACCTCACAATCTAGAATGACAAAATCCGCTGGAAGAATGACTTTATCAACCCGGACCAAAACATTTTCAATTGAAAATCGAAAGCATCAAATTGATACTTGCCCCAAGATCACAAAGAGTTTTAGCAAACTCAGCACTTCCAATTGTGCAATGGATCGTGAAAGCACCGAGATCCTCCAACTTAGGAGCCATTGAATGCACAATTGCACTCACTTAATGAGTGACTTTGATGGTCTCAAAATTCATTGACCGCTTCTTTGTCACAAGATCCTTCATAAACTTTGCATAACCGGGAATTTATTCCAAAGCTTCAACTAATGGCACATTGATTGAAAAACTCTTATCATTTGAATGAACTTCTTGAATTGATTCTCACAATTTTTCTTGGAAAGTCTCTGAGGGTATGGAGTTGGAGGATTAGGCAATGGTGCCTTAGCCTTTTGCACTACCGGCTCCGGCATGTCAATAATGTGTTCCCTAGACGAGTTCACCTCCTCTTGAGTCTCTTCCACACTATCATCAATATCAATCCGAACTTCCTCATTAGTTTGCATAACATTGTTTATGACCCCTTCTTCTTGCATCACTGATCATCATCAATAAGTGGCCTTCCACCTGAGGTGGGAGCATTCCTGCCTCGTCCACTTCTTATGATAACCGCCATGGCATGCCCTGTATTATTACCACCCTTGGGTTTACCACCATGTCACTTGGTAGTTCCCCTTAGGACGAGAATTTAGAGCTTGAGAGATTTGCCCCATTTGAACTTCTAAGTTGCGGATTGATGTGTTGTGTGAGGCAAGTTGGGCATCCGAATCGGCATTCTTGTCCATCATTTGCTTGAACATACTTTTAATAAGTCTCATCTAATTGTTTGAAGAACTTGAAGCATGGGAAGGTTACGGAGGTTGGTTGTTCAGTTGTTGGTACATCGAGGGCCTTTGAAAACCCAACCCCCGGATGCCTTGATTGTTACTCCATCCACCTTGATTGTTGGCTTCCCAATTTCCTTGGTTGGTTCCACTCCAATTTCCTTGATTGTTATTGTTATTCCAATTCCTTTGCTTTTTAGAATTCCAATTGCCATAATAGTTTTGTAGTCGCCATTGTTGTTGGCTTAGCAATGAACTTTTCGGCCAACTCATCTCAAGTGTGAATTGAATAGTTTGACAATCGTTCCAATCAATCTAAAGCTTTTCCCATGGAGAGAAGGGAAAAAGCCTTAATGCATCCTTAGAAACATTAGTTTGCTTGCTCCCCCAACATGTATCCACAAAGCCCTTCAAATGTTTGTAAGCATTTTGAGTTGGAGCACCGGTAAAAAAAACCCATTGCTCAAGAAAAGTGAGCATCACATTGGTTATTTGGAAGTTGCCCGCTCTAATATGGGGAGGGACTATACACCTAGCATAACCTTCTTTGGTAATATCCAGTGTGAAGCCGCTCGTGGTGGAAGTGGGGGTGGAACGGGCACATTGCCATGAGCTTCCCGGCCTCTCTGATTGGTTTGTGGCTCATGAGGTACCTCCTCTACTTGCTCCTCCTCGCCGTACAATTCCCTCAAAGGCAAATTTCTGAGCTCATTGTTCGCCATGGTTATGCCTAAAATTTCTCACACAAGTTAGCAACACGGAAGGGAAAGAAGATATTCCAAAAACAAACTCAAATATATAGCTATCACCGTTTTAACTCTCCGGCAACGGTGCCAAAAATTGATCCACGTCCAATCCGCACTCAATAGTGAGTGGAAACAGTCGTTGGAAGAATGGTACCCAACAAGAGTCGGGGTCAATTTCCACAGGGATTTTAATATGGGTGTTAGGGGTATACACTTGATGAAAGCAAATCGAACAACTAGATTGCACTTCCAAACAAAGGATTTTGATTTCTAATTCTAATTTTACTCTAAAAATTATAAGCTAAGATAAGAAACTAGAAAGCGAATGATTATTTTTGGTGTTTTTCAAAATAGTAAAAAAGCAACCTAGGTATTCGTCTAATGGGTTAAACATGATTACACTTGTTTTGTTGATTCAGGTGTATTATAGCTCTTAACTCTATATTACCCACTCAATACTTCTCGATCATAGAGTGATTTTGCACAATTTGGCTTTCTCAAGCCCAAACGGGTATCAAGCTAAATAGTTGATATGAGCACAAGTCGGGTTCTCACTATCTCTAGGTTGAACCATTTAATTAGGCTAATCAAATCCTTAATTAGCCTAATTCTTTGTTATCCAAGTTATCCTAGACTAGGTCCCTCTTTATCAAGTAAAGACCAAGTCAAAAAGCTATGAATCAATGTTTGCAACTATTAATTCTAAAATTAAATCATAAACTAGGATAAATAATCAACACCTAATTATAAACAAGCATTAAATTAAATATCCATAAGGTTTACACACTAGGGTTGGGTCACAACCCTAGTACGAATCTAGTTACTCATAGTGAAAATGAAAAAAACAAAGAAGAAATACTAATTAAACTCATAAAATGATGTTTAAATCCTAAAATAGTCACAAACTTTCTAAAATAGCAAAATACAACAGCTACAACAGCTCAAACTTTGAAACTTGACTTTAAAAAATGTGGTTCTCGTCTATTTATAGTGGCCCAAAATCTGCTCACAAAAATGCCCCTAGGGAGGTTCTGCAGCCGCACAATTCCATGTGTGGTCCGCAGATTGCTTCACTTGCAGGGTCTTGGATTCTGCAGCCGTACAATATGGTCTACGGCTACAAGCCAGCTTCTGCAGCCGCACAATTCTTGTGTGGACCGCACTTCAGATAAGGCTTCAAGTCTTGGTCATCTGCACACTCTCTGAACATTTGAATTTCTGTGAGTGCACACCTTGTTTTGCGGCCGCACAAATCATGTGCGGTCTCGCACATCAGCTAAAACTCTGCTGGGCTTCTTTACTTTCTTCTGTAGTCGCAGAAATCTTTCTGCGACCGGAACAACTTATGATATGCGCCCCTTCTTGCCTTGTGAGTCGGAACACTCCTTTTTTGGTCAGATTTCATCATGTGAGTCCAAACTTCCAACATTTCTGCAATTTACACTCTTTTATTAGTTTTGGGAACATAAATTAATACTTTCGAACTAAAACAAAAGCAAAAAGGTGCCAATAAGTGGTCAAAATCCACACTTATAATATTTGTATGCGCAGTCCGTGTCGTTTTCCGGAATGACTTTATGTAAAAATTTGAAGAAAATATTTTTTTTGGCTTTAAAAATAACTTGAGTTGATTACGGTCAATATTTTGTGTAAATGACCCCTAATCGGTATTTTGACGGTCTCGATGGGTCCGTATCGTAATTTTGGACTTGGGAATATGCCCGAAATTGAATTCGGGAAATCCTTAACTTTGTTTGATGTGTTTTGTCAAAAGCTAATAACTTGAAGGTTTAAAAATTTCTTAGGTTTGACCATAGGTTGAATTTATGGCTCCTGGGTTCAAATTTTGATTCTGCGACTCGGTATAAGTACATTTTGCTATTTGAAACTTGCTAGCAAAATTTGGTGCAAAACGGAGTTGATTTGATAGGATTTGGATGCTCGGTTGTGAACTTGGAAGTTCTTGAGTTTCTTTGAGAATTTCATGCATTTTGATGTCCGATTCTTAGTTTTTGGTGTTATTTTGATATTTTGGTCGTTCGAGCAAGTTCTTATGATGTTATTACACTTCTGTCCATGTTTGATTGGGAGCCCGAGGGGGTCGGGTGACTTTCGGATAGGCTACGGACCACTTTGAACTTAAAAAGTTGCTGGTTTTTAACTGTTGTTGATGTCTGGTGCAATGTGCTTCGCGATTGCGAAGCTACTCTCGCGATCGCGAAAGGAAATCTGGGCTGGAGAGGAAATCGTTCTTTGCAAACACGAGGACACGATCGCGAACGCGAAACAGCGAGGGGATTACCCTTCGCAAACACGATGGGCTAATGGGTCTGGGTGGCATTCTAGGCTATACTCTATGCGAACGCGAGCCTAGGCCCACGAACGTGAAGCCCAGGGGGTGAGGCCATTGCGAACGTGGAGCGTATCTCGCGAATGCGAAGGCCACTTGGGCTGCTGTGCTTCGCGATCGTGTCAGGTGCTTCGCGAACGCGAAGAACACCTGACGCCTTGTGATTTAAAGTTTAAAAATCGGGATTTCTCTTCATTTTTCATTATTTTCAAGTTTGAGCTCGTACTAGAGGCGATTTAGAAGAGATTTTCTATCCCTGCTTCATTGGTTAGTAGATTTTAACTTATTTCCTTATATTTTCATAAACACCCATTGATTTTAAGCTTTTTCATGTTAGAAATTAGAAATTTAGGTAGTAACTGGAGATTTTGGAAAATTGAGATTTAGACCTCGAATTGAGGTCAGATTTCAAAATTAATTACCTAACCAGGCTCGCGAGGTGAATGGCTAATTGGGTTTTGGTCTGAATCTCAGATTTTGACCAAAGGGGCCCGGGGTTGACTTTTATTGACTTTTTCCAAAATCCTTAAAGATTGAATCTTTTTCACTCATATGTAGTTTCTAAAGCTGGAGTTGAATAATTTGAACTAGATTTGGCTAGATTTGATTGGTTTGGAGGCTAATTCTAGAGGAAAAGTCGCGGTTGTGCCTTGATTTGGTTACTAAGCGAGGTAAGTGTCATGGTTAATCTTCACTTAAGGGATTAGGACTTGTTGGTCTATTTGCTACGTGTACTATATGCGGGGAACAATATACATGTGAGGTGACGAGTATCTATGTGTTGTCATTGGGTTAAAGCATGCAGGTAGAAATTGCTTCCTTGTATTATATTGTTTCATTAAGCATAATTTCCATGCTTAGGTCAGATTATTACTTCTTTTAGTTATTCGTTTCATATTTATTATTTATTTCAAAGTTGTTGGATACTTCGAAGGTTGAGTTTGATATCGTGACACTATAATTGAAGTGAAATTATTTCCTGCCTTATTTTTATTATTCGAATTTGTATTGTTGCTTGGTGAGGAAGAGAGAAAAGCACGAAGAGTGTTGACTTGCCTTATTTGCATTCGGTATCATATATTGAGAGATTTGAAAGTAAAAGCATGAAAGGTGATGCCGTATCGGTGAGTAAAAGCACCAAGGGTGATGTTGTGCCATTTTGTTTATGATATTAAATGGTGAGGACGAGAGTAAAAGCATGAAGGGTGATACCGTGCCATTTTTATTTCATTGTTTTTATTGATTATCGGATTGGTGATTTACTTGGTTATATTGTTACTTATTTCGGAAGATGTCAATAGGTGATTCCATACCTGTCGTTTTTATGATATCTCCCATTTCGCATGTCCCCTTACAGTTAATATCTTATTGTTCTATCTGTCATTTTATTTTATGTATGTGTCTTGTCATAGCCTCGTCACTACTTCGTCCAGGTTAGACTCGACACTTTCGGAGTATATTGGGTCGGTTATGTACTCACGCTACACTTCTACACTTCTTGTGCAAATACTGGTGTTGATCCTAGTGGCGGCTAGTAATTTTCTGCTCGTATCCAGTCGCAGTTGGAGACTTGAGGTATAGTTGCGCGACGTCTGCAGTCCTGAAGTCCCCTTCTTTATCTATCCTACTGTTTATCCAGTTTCAAACAGTTGTATTTGTTTCGGACCAAGTATGTAGTACTCTAGTAGCTCATGTACTTGTGACTCTGGATTTCTAGGAGTAGTTAGTATCGCGTTGCGTTTATTCACACTGTGTTAATTCTGAGTTTATTTCTCGTTAACTGTCAATACTTTGTTTTAATTATTAAAAATTGATTAATTACTTTGTTCACATCGGCTTGCCTAACAAGTAGATATTAAACACCATCACGATCTCGAGATTGGGATTCCGGGACATGATATTATTTTAGTATTGTTTGCGATAATTCCTATCGGGGATGAAATAGGTGTTCAGGTGTTAATTGTGTCTTCCAAACCTTAACTCCATGGGACTACTATGCTGTGATGAACCACTATGATCGACTTAATTTCCCTCATCTATTTGACGACGTCCCAGTCCAACATTGAAATACCACTAGAGAAGGCTTAGTAGCGGAGGGCTGTATTACTTTATTTAATAAGTCACATATAAAATCTGTTATTTTTTTAAACTGTCAAGTGGTCAATTGTGAGAATGCCGCTTACCTTAATGTAGAGATTTTTTTTATCTTCTTTTAACAATATTATATACATAGATAAAGTTTATTAACATATTATTTTGTTTAATAAGTTACATATAAAATCGGTTATTTTTTAATTTGCCAATTGACCTATATCACTTGACATAATGTGAAGGTTTTTTGCCACATGTAAAATTAGTTATTTTCTTAAATTGTCAATTGGCTTATTATGAGAATGCCACTTGGTTTGATGTGGATGCTTTTTACTCTTTTTTTAAAATATATAAAATATAGATATATATAAAAGTTTAAAATTCTTTATAAATTTTTAAATTCTTTCTTTTTAATAATATGTAGATATAGATTTTTAAATAATAATCTAAAATCATTTTTAACTTAAAGAGTAAAAAAAGCCGTGCGTTTTAATAAGCCAAATATAAAATTAATATGGAGGTTTTTTCTATCTTTTAATAATAATAATAATAATAATAATAATAATAATAATAATAATAATAATATAGTATAGTTCTGTTCACGTCGGGTCTGAACGACGCCTAGGCTATTCCTCCACTAGTATTTAATATACTTCTCAATATATATAACTGAGTTTGGAGCAAATTTACTAGATTATGCTGAATTCGTACAATATACTGCACATCCTCCTCTAAGCACTACATGAATGTTTACGTTTATACTTGATATTTTCGAACGTATTTAGGTCTACGAATCTACAATCATGATTCACAGAAAACTACTTCTTAATTTAAGTGTCACAATCCAAAATCTATTATAAGTTGTGATGGCGCCTAACGTCGCCGTCAGACAAGCCAACGATAATTTATCAAATTAATTGCTCATTTTGATATCTTGAAATCATAAATTTTCTTAATTGAATAGTATAAAATAGATCAAGTGAATAAAAATATTTACACGAACCTCAATAATAAATAACTTGAAGGAACCCCCAAAATTCGGTGTCACAAGTGCATGAGCATTTTCTAAAGAGCACAATAATAATACAACATCTGTCCTGAATGTAAAGACAGAATAAAATAAATAGTACAATAGAGATTCAGTGGACTGCGATGTGTAGCCTGGAATGCAGCTCATATGAAGTCTCCCCAATAGTGTGCCTACGCGCCTAGGTGTTCCTCAATGAACCTATCAGATCCTGCATATTTAGTGCAAAAGTGCAGTATGAGTACGTAAATCAACACATACCCAATAAGTATCTAGCCTAACCTCGGAGAATTAGTGACGAGGGTCAATATTGACACTTACTAAAGGTCCAATAAAACAATAATAAAACATGAACAAATATAAAGCATACGTCAATGATGGGGTAAATCTATAGGTTACATAACCTTCCAATTACTTCTTTTAAAGCAAGAATTTCTTAATCTTATATGCTACCTTAACAGCTTAGAAAATGTCAAGTGTCATCATCAAATAATTAAGGAATACCATATAAATGACCGGCATCAATGAAAAGATTAGCTCGCGAATATTCGGACTACTAACACACGATTCAGTCGAGGTTGTTCGACCTGATCCAGAATAATGTGTACACTGCCGAGGGCCGAACGTCACGAACCACAGATGCACCTATATACTGCCGAGGCATTCAGCCCGCTCCACAAGAAAAAGAAGTTACTGAATTACGAGTCACGTGTTTACAACACCGTACATGAGTACAAAATGAATATAATCTTTACCGTTTCTCAAATAACTCGCCCACAACTCAAAGTGTTCAGTCTTGGCCCAGTATTCATATATTTATTTCTAAATCAATTTCATTTATATCTTCAATTAAGTAAGCCAGCAACATGAGTTCAAATAATTCAAATATTACAAAATAAGATCTTAAGTCCACCCGGACATCAACATACTTTAGCTACGTACAAACTCTTGTCACCTCGTACATACGTAACACCCACAACTAATTGCACATAATAAATAGTAATACCTAAGGGTGGTTTCTCCCTCACAAATTTAGACAGGAGACTTACCTCGCTCTGAAGTTCCAAAACCGGCTCCAAGGTCTTTCTAACACCTCAAACCAAAGCATGTCCATCCAAAACAATTCAAACATTGTGCAAACCAATCAAAAGATACTATAATACCCATAATTAATTAATTTATAATTTTCAACTCCGCTCGAAAAGTCTACAAAATCAACCCTCGGGCCCACGTGCCCGGATCCCGAAAATTTTCGAAAATAAACTTTACCCATAGTCTCACGAACTCAAATATATAATTTGTTCTCCATCCCAAGTTTAATTTCGTGGTCAAAATCCAAAAATATCAATTTTAAATTTTCTACCAAAAAACCCATAAACTTCTACTAATTTTCATGTTTAAATCCATATACAAACTACGTATTTAACTTGTAATAGGTGGAAACTTACCTTGTGTTGCTTGATGAAAATCTCCCCTTGAAGCTCTCCAAATCATCCCAACAAAGTAAAAAATGAAAGAAAATGAGCCAAATCTCGTTTTTATAAAAATCTTACTGCCCAACCTCCTTTCGTATCTGCGGTCCATTAGCCGATTCTGCGGCTTCGCATATGCGATGCTCCTCCTCGCTTCTGCGGCATTTCCTCGCGTCTGCGGACAAAAGGTCCGCTTTTGCGAACTCGCATCTACGGCAACATTGCCGCTTCTGCGAAGCAGCCCTCTCTCACTCTTTACGCTTCTGCGATTGATCCACCACAGGTACGACTCCGCTTCTACGGTCCACCTGCTCGCTTCTACGACCCCAGCCCCAGTCCCACTTAGCCGCTTCTGCGGCTCCGCACCTGCGGCCAAAACCTCGCAGGTACAATTACACCAGATATGCTGCCACCAGCATTTTTATAAGGCCAATTTTAATCCGTTAACCATCCGGAACCCACCCAAGGCCCTCGGGACCTTAATCAAATATACCAACACGTCCCAAAATACAATACGAACTTAATCGAGCCTTCAAATCACATCAAACAGCACTAAAACCACGAATCTCATCCCAATTTAAGCTTAATGAACTTTAGAACTTCAAACTTCAACATACGACGCTGAAGCCTATCAAAGTAGGTCTGACTAACCTCAAATTTTGAACACAAGTCATAATTGACATAACGAAGCTACTCCAAGACTCGGAAGCCCAAACGGACATTGATAACGTAAAAATCCACTTCAAATCAAACTTATGAAATTCTTAAACTTTCAAAATGTTAACTTTCATAATAAACGCCGAAATTCTCCCGGGTGATCTGATACTCAACTCGAACATGCGCCCAAGTACAAATTCATCATACGAACCTATTGGAACCTTCAAATCCCAATTCCGGGGTCGTTTACTCAAAAGTCACACCTTAACCAATTCTTTCAACTTAAAACTTCCAAAATCAAAATTTTCTTTCTAAATCAATCCTGAACTTCCTGAAATTCAATTCTGACCACACGTACAAAGTCATAATACCCGAAGTGAAGCTACTCAAGGCCTCAAACCGCCGAACAACGCGCTAGAGCTCAAGACGCCAAACGGGATGTTAAGTTCTCCCCCACTTAAATATACGTTCGTCCTTAAACGTGCTAAGGACTGCTCCGGAGTTGTCCAAAATCACTGTTTAACACCTCGTGCACTTACCCGTGCCACCACATTCCAGTTGAACACATTAACTCGAGCCAGACTGAAAATCCTCTCTATAACCTTAGCTAACAAGCATTAGAATCAAGTTCCAACTTCCGAATTCCTTTACAAGGCCTGATTTTTTTTTTTAACACACGAACATCGTGCCTATCACCACACACCGTACCAAAATATGATCATGCATCTACGCTGAAATCACACCATGCACCACATAAGTCGGTTTTCCATAATAACATCCCACGACCACAATAGCTAAAATTTCACGAATCCAATGCCTACAATACACCTCATGACACATGTAAGTCCTGTTCCAACTCTCGCAATACTGCCACAACGAAAAAGACGTGTAGAAACTCATAACCACCTGCCGAATCCATAATTCATGGAGTCTCTCCTCCTGACCAGAACTATTTTCTCATTCAGAACTGAATAACGATATCTTCTCTTTAATGTACCTTATATAAATCTAATTGCACTAATTCCAGGTCCAATAATCTCGTCTCACCCAGTACAAACTGCTCGAGTAATAAGCCACCTCAAACACTGCCAAAAATCTCATATGACGCCTACAATGCCCTAACAAGCTACAAACTCGAATGTGACACATAAGGAAAAATGAACTCTGAAAAGGACCACCCAGCCCGTGTAACGAATAAAACGACCGAATAAATGCTATGAACTTACCTCAGGGATGAAACAAGACACGCAAAAAGAGTGTAAGAGTCTATGCTCAACATCTCGCAGTTGCGGCGTGCAACCCGATCCAAACATGACAATGCCCGTGGCAGCGTGCCACCCGATCCAAACAATATACCCATGGCGGTGTGCCACCCAATCCGCACATAACAATCAAGAAGAAAATACACATCAAGCCGTAACGCTCATACTTACTAAATGCCCAAATATCGACCACAAGCGCGCCAAGTGCATAATAACAATCCTAGGGAGACGATAGCGCCATACGCTACGAAACCCAGGCACATCAATAAATGACTTGCATCTCGAGAGCCATCTTGCTCACCACAAGCTACACGGGACCTCAACACGTGTGTGAATAATCAAGCTGCCTCACAACCCACATGGCATAATAGAGATTTACATGGAATAGCTGACAACGGGAATAACATCCAATGCCCGACGACTCCTCCGTAAGTAATGCTATGACGAATGAACACGTCCGGCCTGACATAGGGTACACATGCACATTAGGACCAACAACGGACCTCAAACTGATTCCGATCATACCTCACCGGGCCAATAACCTTCGAAGGATCCACAACAGTCCTATTCATGACACATAAAAACAACCGTCAAACCTAAAACAAACTCACACGAGCCACAACCCAAGGAATAAAACGCCTCTCAGACATAACTTTGGCATTTGCGATACTACCATAACCTCCACACTTAGTTTTAATCTTTAACAATCAAGTGACAAACATGCCACACTTATACAAATCTCCCGGCGAGGTACACTCCCACGACCTTCCGCACCAGGTAGCACAATCCGCACATCCATACCACCAACTGTACTAATTCCGTAAGGCAAATCACAATCCGTGATTCAATACTCAATGCCTCTTCCACAGAACACCATTCTCAGGCGACAGTAAGATAACGCCAACTCACTCTAACCATCTGAATTCTTCCTTGCTCGTCCGAGCTCATAGCATTCCTATCAACACCGAACCGCAACCTTGATCCTCAACTTCCAATTTCCATAACCTCTGAACTACTAGTGGAATGAACACTTCATTGGCTAGAAACCTTTCACTTAGCTCATGTCAGAAGAATCAATGCAACACGCAACTGAATTCCCAAACTGCAGAAAATACAAACCTCAAGTCGTGATTTAAACCATCTTGACTCTTCCGAAATCCATTTGCACAACAAGGCCATTCGAATCAAATACCTCCCAAATCAATCAAGTTATGGTAGCTATCAAGGCCGCATGTACATCCACGAACCACACGTATAACTTCACACCGAAGAAAGTGATCATTGCCACAATCATGCCGACTCAACCATTACTATCTGACCCAACTTCCTTCAATTTACTCTGGACTTGCCTTATAAATAATAATAGCTCCATTCCGAAACGTAAAGAACCCAATCCGCACTGATGCCGAGTGACCAACATCACGAGACCACACCATCTTAATACCCGTGAATCATCTTATATCTCCTTACGCGCACAATAGCATCTCCCACTGGTGCACCACTCCACAAGACCTTCCGTGAGTCTAGAGCTATTTCTTCCTTTACTCCAATACCGCACCGCATACCCGACGATGACCTCGAACATTCCAAGTTCCATTCGTAATCCACTGCAAAAACTCAATCCTTATTCACACAACGGACTCGAAATCCTTATGCACTACACTTTAATTCTTGAATCCACTAGGACTGCTATTGAGAGTCACTCATTCTGACCTGATCTAGGACATAACAAAACTCCAACACTCTGCTAGCGTATGAACACCCTCTCAAAGAAGCAACCAGCTGAATTCTCCGTAAAGATGCGGAATACCAATGGCTAAACGGTAAGATCCCGTGCACCTTAACTATAGCTTCGCAGTGACAACCTTAATCGAATGTGTAGGATAGGTGGGAGGTGGTGACACACAACGACCAATCCTGAAAGATCATTCTTTCACTTTCCCTTGTACATTACATCGACAAGAAACATAAACTTTAAGTCTTCCCAAAATCCTGAACATGTATCGATAAAGCCGAATATAGCACACTTCCATCAAGTTCTTTGCCGAATTACCCCTGACGCTTCCTTTTTTAGTCATAAATAATACTCCAATGCACCGATAATCAGAAACCGCACAAGCAGACAGCCAAATGATCCAATCGTAAACGGTAAGACTCCCCCGCTTAGCTTTAAGCTACATGTCATACTCAATTTTAACTAGGTCAAATAAAGAGTATAACATATTGGTGATTCCTAAATTAATTATTAACTAAAGAGTCGCCACCTAACTATATTAAAAGGTGAGTTAGGGCACCTAAATTATCCGTTATTAACTCTATATATGGTCTACTAAACTTCAAAAATTCTGTAGAAAGGATTAAATTAATCTTAAAGAGAAGGTGTAAAGCATTCCTTAAGATTCATATTAAAATGCTTTACCAACCGGACTTAAGTGAATTAAGACTAGGTTAAGGCAAAATATAAGTTGTACTTAAGTAGTGATTAACACGAACTATTTAGAGGCATTAAGCGATCAAATTTATCATAAAAGATATATTAGCTACACAAGTACTGTGAAATTAGTGACGAACTAATTGTTGAAAACCGAACCTGGAAAACATTTAGTTTTAAACTAAAAAAGAAAAAAAGAAACAGTTCAAAAAGTTAAGCATTTTGGAATTAAACCTTATGTTGAAAACAAGACTTACGAAGAAAATTATATTAACTCAAAAGATACCAAATCCCATAGTCTTTTATCACGGCTGGGCTTGAAATTTTGACAAAATCTAATTGATTTGAAAATCTTTTTCAGTTGTTAGCGGAAGTAAGGCACTAAGTAATAACAACTATGGGATCAACAAAAAAAAAAAAGCGTACGACTAAAACAAGATTGTTAGTCACAATAGCAGGTAAGCCAAATAAGAGAAATAGAATTAAAAGATCCGAAGCCACGCTCAGGCCTCACAGAAGATTTCCTCTTCTGTCTTTTGCTATTTAGGTGATGTAAAGGCTGGAAAGGGCGAGGACATGCAGACTCCGTATGATTGCAGCATTGTCGGGTCTCAAAGTAGGACCCTTCGCGGCGATAAGAGTCTTTGATGGAGACTCCAATTTGCTCCCAAATGTACATGTAAAATAGAAGGAAAATAAAAAGAAAAAGGAATTAGAAGAGATAAGTTGATTCTCAACAACATGCAGAAACTGAGTACATAGATCAAATTGTCATTTGATTCATAGCAGCTTGTAAATTGAAGATATTCTCACATAATATCCTACTCGGGTCGTAAAGATTTAAGCTCATTAGCTGATGTCATAAATTGACATATTATACTTACAAACAGTCTATTTGCACTTAAAATTAAACGAACATAAGGTGACAGCAGAAACTTATAGAAATGTTTTCCTACTTTTACAAATATGTCTATTACAACTCTTTATGAGGCAGACTAAATTTGTAGTTTAAATGCATGAGCAGTCGACCCGTTCGAGCATATCAATTTAACAGAACAGAACTAGATATGAAAAGGACCTAAGTCATGATCTCAAATACTAGTATCGCTAATTTCTGGACTTACATGAACAAATAACAATTGATACACATTAATTTTTCCTATAGACAGTAAAAAGAAGTGAACTAGTGGTAAAGTGAGCCAAGTCAACATGAACATCTCGTTAAACACTTTCCGACAGAGCTTCGATCTACCACATAGCCAGGAAATACGTATTTCATACTAAAAATAAGAGAAAGAACCTAGCATATAATTTCTTACGAAACTAATATACACAGAATGATGACTCGAACCCAAACAGTAGCGGAAAAAATCAACAAAGACAAGCTGATAATTATTTCATGACATCTAAAAGAAGAAACGGAAGAAAACTAATAACTATTTTACAACAGGTACCAAAACATGAATACGTTCTAAATTTCAGAATCAAAATAAACCAAAAACAGAAAATTACTGACCTTGTGGGGGGCAGTGAACGAAGGACTTTGAGGTCGCTTCAGATCTACTCTTTTGGATTTCGAATTGAAGCTTGAGAGAGGTAGAGTAACAAAAATTAAAAGTATAAATATGATTTTTTCGAGATTCCAGAATGTCTTCACTTGGCTGAAAACTTAAAGAGGTATTTGTAGGAGACAATTAGGGTTCTTAGGGCGTGAATTTGAGCGGGACTTGAAATTTCGGATTCGAAATCTTGGTCAACATATCCATTTGAATCCGAACGCTGGAGGCTTGGACGGACTTCATCTTCACGTGATGCTTCAGGCCATACTCAAATTGGTGAGATTTGGTCTGGACCTTGAAGATTCGCTACAAAAAGAGAGATAAAAGAAAGCATCAAGACAAAAAGATGAGATAGAGGGAAATGACATATGCACAAAAATGATGCAGCATATTCTGATGTAGAGGATGAAGGAGATTGGATTTTTATTCATAAGAGGAAAGGAGAGGGACGGGGGCTGCTAAGTTTTGGAAGAAACAAGTGTGACCTAATTTAGTTCTACCTCATACTCTTACAGATTGGGCTCACGGGGATTGGACTATGCTGGCTGATTTGGGCTTGATTTGGGCTCATGAGTTGGATTGAATTTTATGGCTTTTTCTTCTTCAAATTAATTTCTTTTGGGTTCCCTTTTCTTAATAATTTGGACTCAATAAAAATACCTTGAGCATATATAATACTATATATTAAAATAAGTGATTAAATCAGTAATAGTCATATTAACAATAATATTAATAATAATTCTAATAATACATAATAAAATAAACTTTTTTGTAATAATAGTAATAGCTTCAATAATTATAATTATAATAAATAGTAGTAAGAATAGTAGTAAATAACTGGTATCAGAGCCTAGGAATTGTTTTATGGTATTTGACAGATATAGTATCTCAACATAGATATTCTTAATGAACATGGATATCGGAGAAACTAGTATTAAAAATACTAGACTTGAAGAGGTAGATATACCTTTAAATCTTAATTTATTAAATAAATGGACAATTCCCCAAGTCCCTATTAATAAAATATATGATTATAATAAAATAATTTTTTTTGTAATAATAGTAATAGCTTCAATAATTATAATTATAATAAATAGTAGTAAGAATAGTAGTAAATAACTAATTAAAAGAATTAGAGCATTAGATTACTAGTGACTAGAGAGCACCAGAATATTAATCAGAAGAAAGGTAGGACAAAATTGGGTATCAACACTGCCATCACATAATGCAGAGCCCACATCAATTCCTCCTTCTCAATTACCACGATCTCGCATCGTTAACCCGCCAACTTCTCGAAGTCTTTTGTTAAGCATTTCATGAACATCCTGAATCACCAGTCATAGAAAATACAGATGCTGAGCTAGAATAAAAGAACATCCTTCTACAAGGAGACGACAATAGCCTACCCGAACACGCAGGGAAAAATCTCCTGCATTACGTTTGTAGTACCACTACAACTCCTCGACACCCAATTGATAACAAGTGCTTCGCGTCGCATAAGATTGAGTACGAAGAAAATAAAGGCACAAGCCTCAATGGAATCAAACCGCACGTGAGGAAATCAAGAAGAGAAGTGCTCCTAACAGTCCTGTAGCCTCTCGAAGATAAGTATAGATGTCTCCGTACCAATCCCCAAGACTCTACTAGACTTGCTCATGACTCGTGAGACCTAAGTTAACATAGAGCTCCGATACCAAGTTGTCACGATCCAAAATCACCTATAGGTCGTGATGGTGCCTAACACCGCCACCATGCAAGCCAACGGTGATTTACCAAGTTAATTGCTCATTTTGGTATCTTGAAATCATAATTTTCCTTAAATGAACAATATAAAATAGAATTTACCGAGTGAATAAAAATATTTACACGAACCTCAATAATGAATAACCTGAAAGAACCCCCAAAACCCGGTGTCACAAGTACCTGAGCATTTTCTAAAGAGTACAATAATAATACAACATCTGCCTCGAATGTAATAAGACAGAATAAAATAAATAGTACAATGGAGACTCGGTGGACTGCGATGCGTAGCCTGGAATGCAGCTCACATGAAGTCTCCCAATAAGTGCGCCTACGCACCAAGGTGGTCCTCCATGAACCTGTCAGATCCTGCACATTTAGTGCAGAAGTGCAATATGAGTACGTAAATCAACACGTTTCCAATAAGTATCTAGCCTAACCCCGAAGAAGTAGTGACGAATGGTCGACATCGACATTTACTAAAGGTCCAATAAAATAATATAATAAAACATGAGCGGATATAAAGCATAAGTCAATGATGGGGTAAATCTGTAGGTTACATAACCTTCCAATTACTTCTTTTAAAGCAAGAATTTTTAAATCTTGTATTCTACCTTAACAGCTCAGAAAATGTTAAGTGTCGTCATCAAATAATTAAGGAATACCATATAAATGCCGAGCATCATGAAAAAATTAGCTCGCGAATATTCGGATTACTAGCGATATAACGCATAATTCTGCCGAGGTCGTTCGACCCGATCCAGAATAATGTGTACACTGCCGAGGGTCGAGCGGCACAAACCATAGATGCACCTACATACTTCCGAGACGTTCGACCCGCTCCACAAGAAAAGGAAGAAAGTTATCGAATTTCGAGTCACATGTTTCGAACACCGTACATGGGTACAAAATGAATTACTGTTTCTCAAATAACTCGCCCACAACTCAAAGTGTTATAGCTTGGCCTAGTATTCAAATATTACAAAATAAGATCCTAAGTCTATCCAGACATCAACATGCTTTAGCTACGTACAGACTCTCCTCACCTCGTGCGTGCGTAACACCCACAACTAGTTGCACAAAACAAATAATAACACCTAGGGGTGGTTTCCCCCTCACAAGGTTAGACAGGAGACTTACTTCGCTCCGAAGTTCCAAAACTGGCTTCAAGGCCTCTCTAACACCTCAAACCAAAGTCCATCAATCCAAAACTATTCAAACAATGTGCAAACCAATCAAAAGATACTGTAATACCCATAATTAATCAATTTAAATAATTTCTAACTCCGCTCGAAAAGTCTATAAAATCAACCCTCGGCCCACGTGCCCGGATCCCGAAAATTTTCGAAGATAAACTTTACCCATAGCCTCACGAACTCAAATATATAATTTATTCTCAATTTCACGTTCAATTTCGTGGTCAAAATCCAAAAATATCAATTTTAGGTGTTCTACCAAAAACCCCCTACAAATTTCTACTAATTTCCATGTTTAAATCCATATACAAACTATGTATTTAACTTGTAATAAGTGAGAATCACATACTTTGTGTTGCGTGATGAAAATCTCCCCTTGAAGCTCTCCAAAATCGCCCCAACCAAGTGAAAAATGAAAGAAAATGGGCCAAATCCCGTTTTTATTAAAACCTTACTGCCCAGTGTCCTTTCGCATTTGCGGTCCATTAGCCGCTTCTGCGGCTCTGCAGATGCGATGCTCGTCTTTGATTCTGCGGCATTTTCTCACTTCTGCGGACAAAAGGTCCGCTTTTGCAGACTCGCGTCTGCGGCAACATTGCCGCTTCTGCGAAGCAGCCCTCTCTCACTCTTTACGCTTCTGCGATTGATCCGCCACAGGTGCGACTCCGCTTCTGCGGTCCACCTGCTCGCTTCTGCGACCCCAGCCTCGGTCACGCGTGGTCGCTTCTGCGGCTCCGCACCTGCGACCAAAACCTCGCAGGTGCGGTTACAGCACATATGTTGCCACCAGCATTTTCATAAGGCCAATTTCAATCCGTTAACCATCTGGAATTCACTCGAGGCCCTCGGGACCTTAACTAAATATACCAACACGTCCCAAAATATAATACGAACTTAGTCGAGCCTTCAAATCACATCAAACAACGCTAAAAACCACGAATCGCATCCTAATTCAAGCTTAATGAACTTTAGAACTTCAAATTTCAACATACGACGCCGAAGCCTGTCAAATCAGGTCCGATTGACCTCAAATTTTGCACACAAGTCATAATTGACATAACGAAGCTACTCCAAGACTCGGAACCTCAAACGGACATTGATAACGTAAAAGTCCACTTCAAACCAAACTTATGAAGTTCTTAAACTTTCAAAATGTTAACTTTCAATTCATTTCTACCACATCGTACTTCATGTAGGGATGTACATAGAAAATCAATAGACCGCACCAAACCGATAATCCGAGTCAAATCGGAAAAAAAAAACCTGATGTGGTTTGATATTGGGAAAAAAAAATCTGATCATAATTGGTTTGGTTTCGTTTTAACTAAAAAAAGTCAAACCGAACCCAAACCAACCCAATAGTATATTTACACTATTTCAAAAAATATTTTATACATATTAATATTTATTCTAATGTAATTTATAAATATTTCTTAAAAAATTTCACAATTTATCTTTTAACATATAATTTCAAGTTTGGACTTAACATTCTTAAATTGTAATTTTTTTTATAGCCCATAGATGTAGTAACTCAAACAAAGTTCAAATCAATACTAATATGCTAACAAAAGAAGTTCAATTCAATAATAGGAATGACGATAGTGTTGGATATCTATTTTTAGTTTTACATTGGATTATAATGAAAATGCATAATTTAATTTATCTTTTTCTTTAGTGCTTAGTTATGTAATTAATTATATTTATTAGATATACTTATTTTAGCATGACATATATCGTATTTTTAGATTATGTTAATTTTTATTATGGCTTATTAATTAGTAATATTTGCTTTATGTAATTTTATTATTTTTGTTGTTGAATATTTTAGTATAATTCTATGACTTATCTCATATTATTGTGTTATTTTTTTACAAAATACATTATATTATTGTATCTTACTAGGGCTTAAGAAATATTTGAAGTACAAGTTATATATTTTGTGCTACGAAGACTTTACCAGAAAAAACGCGAAAACCCGGAAAAAAAAAACAAAAAAAGCGAGAAAATCCGAGATTGAAAAACCTGACTGTGTTGGTTTGGTTTGGTTTGTAGATTTAAAAACCTGACACCAATTTAGTTTGATAATTGAAAAATTCGAACCAACCCAACCTATGTACATCCCTACTTCATGCCTTCCTGTAGAACATAGAAGACTTTTATTTTAGTTATTTAATGGGATTTTGAATCTAATTTTGTTTCATGCATTTAATGCAGCCACATCTTACAAGCACAATCTGAAGTGGGCATAGGAGACCATTTCGTGTAGTCGGTTTCTCATATAACTCATGAAGCAATTTTTCTTCTTTTTTTCCCCAGCTAGTTTAACCAAACTAATTCAGATTCACGTCTTTTGGCATACTTATTCAGTTCCTAACTAATTCAGATTCACGTATTGTAAGACTCAGTTAAAAGAAAAACGCATCCTATCAGAATATTTTTAATTTTAGTTAACTTAACCAAACTTTGTACAGCAATATTTATTTTAAGCTAGTCATTAGGGTCAACCTAAAATAAGATTTGGTCCCTGTATTATGTAAGATACTAAAAGCAAGTAAAAGGTTTAACTTACGTAAATAAAGTACCTTCTATATTGAGATAACTATTAGTTGCTATTTGTGAATTGCAGTGCCCGTATGATTTATTAAAGACCTTGGTTCTTTAACGTGTTCCTTAAACTTGAAGTAAAGTAAGTAATAAAGTAAACAAGGCGATTTTTACAGGAAAAACCACCCTGCTCAAAATGTGCAAAAACCACAACCTACTACGTAGAATTTCAACTTTAACTCTATTAGAACAACTCAAAATGTATCAATTACGAGAATATAATTCAATACTATCCAGTACTCCTACTACGACTATTTGATTTACAAGTTATTCTAACTTGTAAAGCAAACACTCACCCAACTCAGTAATTGTTTGTAACACTTGATTACAACTCGATTTTCTAAAACACATTTACTATACTGACTCAAGAAGAATACAATACCGGTACTCGACTAGAGTGAACAACATGTAATTCTTTAGTTGATGCGTAAAAGAATGATTTTAGAATTCCAAAATAGATACTCCCTCCGTTCCAGTTTATGTGAATCTATTTCATTTTTGGTCTATTCCAAAAAGAATGACCTCTTTCTAAATTTGGAAATAATTTAGTTTAAACTTCCAATTATACCCTTAATGAGAAGCTTTTATGTGATGACCCGATAGGTCATCTTTAAATTTAACATTTAATTCTGTGCTCCGAAATCTCAAGTAGCACAATTCAACATTTCTCAACTTGCGTTTGCAGTCCATATATTTTTCCAGAAAACTTTTATGCGAAAAATTGATAAAAATTTGAAATAGTGCTTCAATACTCATTTAACTTGATTTCGGCCAACGTTTTGAGCAAACAGACCCGGATCAGTGTTCTGATGGTCCTGGTGGGTTCGTATCATAATTTGGGACATGGGCGTATGCCCAAAATCGAATTCGGAAGTCCCTAGCTCGAATTATCGTCATTTGATGGAAATTAGAAATTTAAAGGTTTAAAGAATTCCTAAATTGGCTATAATTGGATTTTTGTTAATACCGGGTCCCAATTTGAATTTCGAGAGTTCGATCAGCTTCGTAAAAATATTTATGACTTGTGTACAAAATTTGAATTTATTCCGAGGTAGGTAGGCACATTTTCCGTTAGTTTTTGAAAAGAAATAAAAGGTTTGATTTTATAAAGCTGGAATTTCTAAAGTTTGATCGGAGATTTGACTTTCATGTAAATGACTCCGGAATAATATTTTGAGGATTCCAATAGCTTTGTATGGTAATTTCGGACTTGGCGTATGTCCGGATTTAGATTTGGAAGTCCGTAGGACAATTAGGCGCATTTTGGCGAAAAGTTGGAAAGTTGAAGTTTTGAAATATTAATAAGTTTGACCGATAGTTGACTTTGATGATATCGGGTTCAGATTATGGTTTCGGAAATTTCAGTAGCTTCGCTATGTCATTTGGGACTTGTACGCAAAATTTGAGTTCATTCCAAATTGATTTGACATGTTTCGACGCGAGTTATAGAATTAAAAATTTCATAAACTCATAAGTCCAAATCGACGCGCGATTTTTAGTTTCGTCGTTATTATGTGTGATTTGAGACTCGAGTAGATCTGTAATATGTTTCTAAACTTGTTGGGTATGTTCGAATGGGGTCCCGAGGGGCTCAGGTGAGTTTCGGAGTGGTTTCGGACAATTTCTAGGCTATTTTTAACTGCTGGTTTTTGGCTACAACAGTGTGCATCGTAGAAATGTCTTTTGCACAGGGCTGAATTTTAAAGCTTATATCTCGCAATCTATAATGAATTTGGAGATGATCAAAACATGAAAGTTGTAGCCCTTTGAGTCTAGTTTCTGAAAAGGTAAACCATTCATCATCTGGACATATGTACATAAAGTTATAATGGATTTACCGAAGACTAGTGTTGCAGTTTTTGCTTGAAAATAAAGAGACAAGTCGCATTTGAGAGATGCGACTTGCCCGGGCAGATTGCTTAAAATTCGGGAGTTCAACATTTTTTCTCATTTTTGAGTTTTAAGTCTCGGATTTGGACGATTTCAAGGGGATTTTTCACGAGTTTGAACTGGCTAAGTGTTCTTTATCCTAAATTGATTATATTTCATGATTCCATACTTATTTACATCATTAATGAATGGAAGAAAATGGAGAATTTGTAAAATCTTCCAAAATGAAAAATGAAGATTTAAAAAGTGATCTGATGTCGGAATTCGATAATTTTTATATGGTTGAACTCGTATCGGAATGAGTGTTCGGATTCTGTGAATTTTTGTCGGGTTCTGAAAAGTGGGCCCCACGTTGACCTTCAGTTGACTTTTTTGAAATTGACTTAAATTAAGTCTATTTCGAGTTGTGAATAATTTCTAAAGCTTTATTTGAATTTTTACCCAATAAAATGCTAGGTTTGATTGATTTGGAGACTAATTCGAAAGGAAAGGCCGTGGTCGAGTGATCGCTTGAATTGCGAAGCAAGATAAGTATCGTGGTTAACCTTGACTTGAGGGAATAAAACCCTTGAACTATGTGTTACGTGAATTTCATGTGTAGCGGCATATAGACGAGGTGATGAGTGTCTATACGTCGTCAAATTGCTTGTTTCCATGTTTTTACGTATTATACCAATTGCCTTACTCCATGAACAATTGTTATATTAATTGATTCTCTTATTTTCATTGCCTATTATTATGCCTTGATTTCATGCCTTAATTGCTACTTGCTTATTTGACTTTTGTGTCATAATTGCTACTTGACATTTAGCATTTTATATATTAAATTGTCTATCTCCTCCCTGATTCTACATTTATTTATTACCGGTCCCTATTTGTTTCCTACATAATTTATAATTGTTGTAAACCTTGTTACCTAATAGTTTCATATTAATTGTGGCATTTATTGAAGTAGTCTTACGTATAAGTATTGTTAATTTATATAGTTGGATCGGGTTGCACGCCGCAATGAAATTTATTTGAAAGATTATATTGTGAGATCGGGTTGAACGCCGCAACAGAATTAATTAAAAGTTTATATTATGGGATCGGGTTACACGCCGCAACAGAATTAATTGGAAGTTTATATTGTGGAACCGGGTTGCATGCCGCAACAGAATTATTGAAAGTTTATATTGTGCAATCGGGTTGCACGCCGCAACATAATTAATTGATGGTTTATATTGAGGGATCAAGTTGCACGTCGCAACAGAATTTAACTGAAAGATTATATTATGGGAACGGGTTGCACGCCGCAACAGAATGATAAAAGTAACAATTGATTGTGACTGCCGAATTGGCCTTAATTGTTGATATGAGTTACCTGTTTTACCTCCATTCTTGTTATTATTATTATTATTCTTGTTGTTATTATTATTATTATTATTATTATTATTATTATTATTATTATTATTATTATTATTATTATTATTATCGCGTACAAGTTAATGTAAGCGACCTGCCTTAGCCTCGTCACTACTTTGTCGAGGTTAGGCTCAGCACTTACAGAGTACATGGGGTTGGTTGTACTCATACTACACTCTGCACTTCTTGTGCATATGCCGGAGTTGGTCCCAGCTGCGTACCGTAGACTTGCTCGGAGTCAGCTACCAAAGGAGACTTGAGGTATAGCTGCACTGCGTTCGCAACTCTGAAGTCTCTTTCTATTTTATCTTAGCTGTGTATTTTATTTCAAACAACTTTATTTTTATTCAGACCCTTATTTGTATTATTCTAGAAGCTCGTGCATTTGCGACACCAGTTCTGGGATGATATTTAGACATCGCTATTATTTTGGTTTATTCACTTTTGTTCAGATATTATTCCAGTTATTTGGTTTCTTTATTATTAATTAAATTTAATTGTTAAAAATGGTTAAAATTATACAAACGTTGGTTTGCCTAGCAAGTGAATATTAGGCACCATCACGGTCCCGAAGGTGAGAATTTCAGATCGTGACAAGTTGATCTCACGAGTCAGGAGCAAACTTAGTAGAGTCTAAAAGATTGTTATGGAGACGTCTGTACTTATCTTTCAAAGGCAATAGAGTTTACGAACAATTTCACTTCTATTCTTCTCTATCGTGCGATTTTATTCTATCACTAATGATTGAAATCCCCTCTATTCTTGTTCTCTCGCAAATGGCAAGAACACGCACTGCGTCTATTACCGGACAGGAGCCGAAGCCCCAAGTGACAGCTACGACTAGGGGCAGAGGTCGAGGCCGAGGTCGCGCCAGAAGCTGAGGCAGAGGTAGAGGTAGAGCTCATCCTCGAGCTCGAGCAGCAGCACCTGTTTTGGAGCCTCAAGTGGATTTCGAAGAGGAGGTTCCAGCTTAGACTGTACCTGTTGGACCAGTTCAGGTCCCGGAATGATTCATAACTACTCTATTGCTTCAAGACGCTCTAGTCCGTTTGGTGAGCCTTATGGAGGGTGTGACCCAGAATGGTACATTTTCAGTGGCACCAACCGTCTCACAGGCTAGGGGAGGAGCACAAACTCCCACTACTCCCACTCCGGAGCAGATGGCTCCCGAGTATCAGGCTCCAGCAGCCTTGCCAGCTGTGGTAGTTCAGCCGGTTGTTGCGGCACAGGCCAATGATAGGCCCACCATATCTTCTGAGGCTTTATTGAAATTGAAAAAGTTTGCTAAGCTCTTTCCAGTTCACTTCAATGGTGCCCCTTCTGAGGACCCACAAGATTATCTTGACCGCCGCCATGAGGTGCTGCGAAACATGGGTATAGTTGAGAACAATGAGGTAGGTTTTGCTTTGTTTCGAATGACGGGTTCCGCCAAGAGGTAGTGGAGAGATTATATGTTGACCAGACCAGCTGGGTTGCCTGTACTTACCTATGATCAGTTCTCTCAATTATTTCTAATGATGTTCCTCCCTATCACACTGAGAGAGGATTACCGCAGGTAGTTTGAGTGTCTCCAGCAGGGCAGCATGACTATTACTTAGTACGAGACCCGTTTTGTGGATCTAGCTCACCATGCTACTATCTTGCTCCCTATTGATAGGGAGAGAGAGATTTATTGAGGGACTCACTTACGTTATCAGGCTTCAGATGGCCAAGGAGACCGGAAATGATATTTCCTTTTAGGCGGCTACAAATGTTGCTAGATGGATAGAGATGGTTCTTGCTCAGGAGAGGGGACATGTGTCTGATAAGAGGCCTCGTCAGTTCGGTGGGTCCAGTGGTGCCTCGTTTGGAGGCAGGGGTACTTTTGGTAGAGGTCATCCTCCCAGGCTCTTTCAGTCAACACTCCAAGCATCTCATAGTGCTGCAGGGAACCGTGGTCCTATTGCATCTCATCCTGATCAGCTAGCTTACAATGCATCACCAGCTCCTATTAGTGCACCTGTATTCTAGAGTTATCGGGGTGGTTATCCAGGTCGACATGGCCAGTTCTAGGTTCAACAGTCACAGCAGCCGAGGGCTTGTTATACTTGTAGGAATCATAGGCACGTTGCTAGATTTTGCCCCTGGTCTCAGGGCAGCATACAGCAACAGGATTCTCTGCTATGATTCCAGCACCAATTGTTCCTCCATCCGCCCAACCAGCTAGGGGAAGGGGTCAAACAGCTAGAGGTGGGGGTCAGACCATTAGAGGTGGAGGTCAGGTCGTTAGAGGTGGAGACTAGCCAGTTAGAGGCCGTCCCAGAGATGTAGCTCAGAATGGTGGGGGCCCGCCTCGATTTTTATGCTTTTCCAGCTAGGCCTAAGGTCGAGTCATCTGATGCCGTGATCACATGTATTGGTCTAGTTTGCCATAGAGATTCTTCAATTCTATTTGATCCGAGATCTACTTATTCCTATGTGTCCTCCTATTTTGTTTCATATCTAGTTGTGCCTCGTAATTCTTTGGGTGCTCCTGTGTATGTGTCCACTCCAGTAGGAGATTCTATTGTTTTAGACTGTGTCTATTGTTCGTGTGTAGTAACAACTAGGAGTCTCGAGACAAGCGTAGATCTTTAACTTCTTGATATGGTACATTTTGAAGTTATCTTGGGTATGGATTGGCTGTTATCCTATCATGCTATATTGGATTATCACGCCAAAACGGTGACCTTATCCATGTCGGGGTTGCCTCGACTAGAGTGGAAAGAGACTCCTGGCCATTTTACTAGCAAGGTTATCTCTTATATGAAGGCTCGATGCATGGTCGAGAGGAGCATGAGCAGCATCTTCTGATTGTGCTTTAGACTTTGAGGAAAAGTCAGTTATATGCCAAATTTTAAAAATGTAAGTTTTGGTTAGACTCAGTTGCCTTTTGGGGGCATGTTGTATAGCAAAAGGCATAAAAGTGGATCCTAAGAAGATTGAGGCAGTTCAGAACTGGCCTAGACCCACTTCAACAACAGAGATCCGGAGTTTCCTGGGTTTGGCGGGTTATTATCGCCGGTTCGTGGAGGGGTTTTCATCCATAGCAACCTCATTGACCAGACTGACCTAGAAAAAAAATGCTCCATTCAGGTTGTCAGACGAATGTGAGTTGAGCTTTCAGAAGCTCAAGACTGCTATAACTACGGCGCCAGTGTTGGTATTGCCTACAGTTTTGGGATCTTATACGGTGTATTACGATGCATCTCGCATTGGGCTCGGTGCAGTATTAATTCAAGATGGCAGGGTGATTGCATATGCTTCGCGACAGTTGAAAGTTTATGAGAAGAATTATCCTGTTCATGACTTAGAATTGGCAGCCATTATTCATGCGCAGAAGATTTGGAGGCAATACCTTTACGGTATGTCGTGTGAGGTATTCATTGATCATCGTTGTCTACAATATCTGTTCAAATAAAAAGATCTCAATTTGAGGCAGATAAGATGATTAGAGTTGTTGAAAGACTATGATATCACCATTTTGTATCACCCTGGAAAGGCCAATGTGGTGGTCGATGCTTTCAATAGAAAGGCTGTGAGTATGGGTAACCTTGCGTATATTCCGGTTGGTGAGGGGCCACTAGCTGCAAATATTTTAACTTTGGCTAATCAGTTCGTGCGGTTAGACGTTTCAAAGCCTAGTCGGGTTCTAGCTTGCACAGTCGCTCGGTCTTCCTTGTATGAGCGCATCAGAGAGAGACAGTATGATGATCCTCATTTGCTTGTCCTTAAGGATATGGTGCAGCATGGTAGTGCCAAGAAGGTTGCTGTGGGGGATGACGTAGTTCTGCGGATGCCCACAGTGTCGTATTTGTGTGCCCACAGTGCCTTATTTGTGTGCCTAATGTGAAAGTTTATATTGTGAGATCGGGTTGCACGCCGCAACTGAATTAATTGAAAGTTTATATTGTGGGATCGGGTTGTACGCAACAACATCATTAATTGAAAGTTTATATTGTGGGATCGGGTTGCATGCCGCAATAAAATTAATTGAAAGTTTATATTGTGGGATCGGGGTGCATGCCGCAACAGAATTAATTGAAGTTTATATTGAGAGATCGGGTTGCACGCCGCAACAAAATTTAACTAAAAGATTATATTATGGGAACGAGTTGCACGTCGCAACAGAATGATAAAAGTAATAATTGATTGTAACTACCGAATTGGCCTCAATTGTTGATATGAGTTACCCGTTTTACCTTCAATCATGTTATTATTATTATTATTGCGTACAGGTTAATGTAAGTGACCAACCTTAGCCTCGTTACTACTTCGTCGAGGTTAGGCTCAGCACTTACAGACTACATGGGGTCGGTTGTACTCATACTACACTCTGCACTTCTTGTGCATATGCCGGAGTTGGTCCCAACTGCATACTGTAGACTTGCTCGGAGTCAGCTACCAAAGGAGACTTGAGGTATAACTGCATTGCGTTCGCAACTCTGAAGTCTCTTTCTATTTTATCTTAGCTGTGTATTTTATTTCAGACAACTTTATTTTTATATAGACCCTTATTTGTATTATTCTAGAAGCTCGTGCATTTGTGACACCAGTTCTGGGATGATATTTAGACATCGTTATTATTTTGGTTTATTCACTTTAGTTCAGATTTTATTCTAGTTGTTTGGTTTCTTTATTATTAATTAAATTGAATTGTTAAAAATGGTTTAAATTAGTCTAACATTGGCTTGCCTAGCAAGTGAAATGTTAGGCATCATCACTGTCCCGAAGGCGAGAATTTCGGGTCGTGACATTTTATAATCACACAAATACTCTAGACCCCTTTTTGACTTGTTTAGGACCACAAATTCTAAAACTCTTCTTTTTTTCTTAAACTCCGTGCCCAATCAAACAGGTTCACAAAAATTGGAACACAATGAGTAGTATTTAAATGCCTGGATTTTGAGATCTTCTAGGAGCATATACAGAATCAATTTCTCGTTTGATAGGACTCTTATTATTCCAAGGACTCCACATGTTTTGGGACTCTTGTCTCCCACTGAATTATTCGTATCTTCTTACGCAACAACCCTTATCACAGTAGTAGTCGTCTTCCACCAACCCCGAACCTGGATAAATTTGAGAAAAAGTTACTGTCTTGCATGGACGTACAATCATCAACCAGAGGAGCTAGTCCTTTACCCCGAGGAGCTAGTTCTTAGAACAGTTAAGTAGCTACGTTGAGGACCCGGTTCTTCGAATATTGCATCTAAAAAAACTTTGTTAATCATCAAAATCTCAATACTCAACAAATCTCCCCTTTTTGATGATGAAAAACTTTGTACACTGTAGAACTAGGTAATCACAACATGTACCATAGACAGACATACATATTCACAACCACCAACCTTATCTTGCCCCTTTTGGCATCATCGAAAAAATAAATAAAAAGATGTTAGACAGATGAAGCACGGTTAATGTAAGGTTCAAGGCCAAACAGGGTATAACACAAGCTTAAGAATTATCAAGTCAAACAGACTAGGCTGAAGATCTAATATGTACGAAGCATTAAAGCAGTACAAGAGAAGTCATTTAGTAGTGCCAAAAGACGCCCAGGGCCTTGTCTTAAACTATTAGAAAAAAATAAACTAAGCATACTGTAAGCTACTCAGACTAAAAAAGAAGAAAAAGAGTTAAACCATCACTGGGATAGCAAAAGGAAACTAAGGACACTAGGAAGGAACATGTTCATGGGTGAGAGGTAAACGGGGTCATTGCTCTCACAAGAGTGGTAATCTTTTGGGCATAAGCTTCCCTATCTCTTCTAAGCTCTTCCCTAAGCTGCCTGGTTTCTTTTCACAGCTCATCATTGTCTTCACGAAGCTTGGGATTCTCTTTAACAGCCAACTCCAACCTCTTACTGAGCTCCGGTGCCCTGCTGCTCCAAAGTAGAATAACAGATCATGTGGATCCTCTAGCCTTGATCTCCTCATATCCACACTGCTTGAGGGTAACAACATCCAAAACATCATTATGATTTCCATACGTATGCTCAGGCAAGGCAATGTTGAGCTTGTCAAACAACTCAGTTAACATGAAGCCATAAGGCATAACATGCTCAGGCTTGGAAGTGTCTGCAGCTCTTGCCATATACTGAATCATCAGGCTATGGAGATTGATAGGTCTACCAGTGTCAAGTAGTTCCATTATAGCCATGTCCAACAGGGTAGCTTCATGCCTTCTCTCAGACCTCTGAAGAATGAAGGAATTGACAAAATAAATAACAGCTTGTGGAAGGGACTCATATCAGTCTTGTACACCTTTTGGGGAGCATCCAGTTCAAACTTTTGAGAAAACTTTCTTGTGACCACAATTCTGGTGTCAACATCATCATCTATGGTTCGCCACTTTTTCTTCAAGTAATTGTCAAATCCCAAAGAAGAAATATTCAGAAGCATCCCCAGCTCCTCGGCATCAAACTGCATTTCAAACCCCCTTAGATTACTTTTGACTACCTTTCCATCAAATTGGAAGTTTTCATAAACCTCCACCACAGCAGGAACACATACATGGGGAAGGCTTTGAGAAACATGTGCTTCCATCCCTGTAACTCAAGTTTTTCGACCAGTTGAGCCATCCCTTTTTCATCAGTATTTGCAAGAATCTTCCTGTTAAGCACCTTTTTGCTCCTGAACTCTATGAGTCTATCAACCACAACTAGCATATTCTTTCTCGTCTTTCCTCCACTGGCCCTTGCAGATAGGGTAGCAGTTTTTGTAGCTTTGACAACCTTTCTCTTTTGTGTAGAGGACTTTTCTGGCAAAGCAGACTCAGACATCTTCTCCACCCAACTCAACCACAGGTTCCACGATTGAAAATTTCTTCCATGGCTTCTTGGCACCTCTTGAATCTTTAATAATTTGTCATCAAAAACCTTTATTTAATCCTTGTAAGAGGATCCTGGCAGGAGGAGCCACTTCTTTCCTTGTTGGGACTGCAGACTTTGTTGCTTTCACATGAATCTTCCTGGGTTTCTTCCCTATCTCACTTTCTTCATCCACTCCTTCACTCTCACTTACTTTTTCTTGATCATCACCCTCACTCTCATTACCCTCTTCTTCGCTATTATTTTAATCTTCTGTAGAATTATTTACTTGTTCACTATCCTATCATATGTCTCACTCTCCTTCTCTTCTCCAGAATCTCACTCATTATCACTCTTTCCCTCTTCATTTGCTTTGTCTTGAGTAATGTGCTCCTCATGAGTGTCCATAACTCCTTCTTTTCACCCCCATTATCATCCTCATCCTCCATCCAACTGAATGAAAGACCATCAGATGCCTCCTTTTGAACTGGTTCTTTACTCCCTTCCCCCTCAACCACAGGCACCATAGTAGTGGTATCTACCTCTTTCTCCAGATTGTTTGCACCTTTTTCTACAATGAATTCCTCTACTTGTGGTTTCTCACTTATGGGTGGAAGAGTGTCTAAGGGTGCAACATCTATAGAGGATACCAGTACATTTAATTTTGAAGGAGGGATTTGTACCTGACTTGTAGTGACTGGCACTGAGTCCCCCCTGAACCACATCTTCCTTGACCACTGTGTCTTAACATTCTTGACAAATTTTATTGGAGTAGTCTTGACCTTGGTTGACTTAGAGGTATTTTTCATAAGGGGCACAGATACATGGATGGTTAGTTTTGGAAGTGAGGGTGCAGTGGAGGTAGGGATGGTGAGAGAAGCAGGAACAGAGGATGATGATGTAGGTACGATGGAGGATATCGATAGAGAAGAGGCAGGTGTTGGTGCGGGTTCACTTGTTATCCTTACACTTTCTTTGATTTGGACTTCATGTTCTTGGATTTTTCTTCAATCTTGGATGATGATTTGGCTTTAGAAGGGGTTTGGCTAGATTTAGGCATGGTGATCAGAGAAGAGACTCGATGAAGGGAGAAGAGAGAATTGGTTCTTGATTCTTACTTAGGGTTTGAGAGAAACAGTGAGGTCTGAGAAGCTGATCATTAGGGGCTTTTAAAGACGTTACTCCTGATTTTACTGAAATAGATAGGATGACCGAATTTGAGTTCTAACGGGACTCTTATAACGGTTACTTTGACTTTTAGGGTTTCAGGAGTAATTAAACTCTAATTGCTCTAGGATTCCCCCTACTCTTTGACTAGAAGACAACTAAAAGTGATGCTAACAAGATTAGAAATCTGAGCATAGCAATAATTTAGGATATTAAGTCCCAGTGAATTAAGACAAAATGGCGCGTACCTGAGTCGAAGAACCAAATCCTTAGTAGCTCCTTACTTGTTTTTGCAATAAAGTTTCAGCACTTCACATTAGTATCATGCAACATAGTTATCAGCTAGATTTTCTAAGCAGGTGAATGTGTTTAACACAAGCACGAGTCTGAATCAAACACATCGTACTTAACTAACTATTTACATCTAATTATACTTTTTCTAACCAATCATTGGGGTTCAACTAGTTGGAAGTATTGATTAGACCTAGTTCTAGTCTGTTCTTTTCAAAGTGATTCCTACTCAGAGCTTTAGTAAAATATCAACAATTTGATCTTCAGTTTTACAAAAGTTAATTGAGATATTCCCCTTTTAAACATTGTCTCTAAGAAAGTGGTGTCTAATGTCAATGTGCTTGGTTCTCTTGTGCTTACATGAATTTTTAGCAATACTTATGACACTAGTGTTATCATAGAAAATGGAAACACAATCAATTAATACCATAGTCCCTTAAATGTTGTCTTATCCATAGCAACTTAGCACAACAGGATGTTGCTGCCACATATTCAGCCTCAACTGTAGATAAGGACACTGAGTTTTGCTTATTTGTTCCTCAACACTAGACAAGAACCTAGAAAATGAGTTGTTTCTAAAGTGCTTTTCCTGTCAACATGAAAACCTGCATATTAAGCATCAGCAATAACTAACTAGATCAAAGCTATACCCTCTGGGATACCATAGGCATAGGTCAGGGGTCTCCTTGAGATATCTTAGTATCCTCTTGATAACCTTCAGGTGAGATTCCTTGGGATTTGCCTGAAATCTTGCACACAGTCCCACACTAAATACAATATCAGAACTGCTTGTTGTGAGGTACAATAGTGACCCAATCATTCCTCTATATAGTTTTTGTTCAACACTTTTCTCTTCTTCGTCAAGGTCCACTTTTGCTGATGTATCATGGTTCCAGTAGGTGTTTGCTTGATTTGCAGGCCCAGAAAAAAGTTTAGTTTACCCATCATGCTCATTTCAAACTCATTTCCCATTATCTCAGCAAATTTTGCACATTGCTTCTTTAGTAACCCTAAAGATACTGTCATCCACATACATTTGCACAATCAGAATATTCTTGCCTTTGCTCCTTAGAAACAAAGTGTTGTCCACCTTTCCTCTTACAAAGTTGTTGGTTAAGAGAAATTTTGAGAGTCTTTCATACGAATCTCTTGAAGCCTGTTTCTATCCATATAGAGCTTTATCTAACTTGACGACATAGTCAGGAAATTCTTCACTTTCAAATCTAGGAGGTTGTTTGACAAACACTTCCTCTTTCAGATAACCATTCGGGAAGGCACTCTTTACATCCATCTGATACAAGGTGAACTCCATGTGTGCAGCAAAGACTATCAACATTCTTATAACTTCCATTCTAGCTCCAGGTGCAAACATCTCATCATAGTCAATGCCCTTCTCTTGATTGTAACCCTGAACCACCAATCTGGCCTTGTTTTTTGTGATATTTCCTTGTTCATCTAGGTTGTTTTTGAACACCCATCTGGTACCTATGATAGTTATGTTCTAGGGTCTTTGTACTAAGTGCCAGAACATGCTTCTTTCAAACTGATTTAACCCTCTTGCATGGCCATCATCCAATATGGATCCTTTAGAGCTTCCTTGATTATCTTAGGTTCAACCTGTGAGAAAAATGATGTAAGTGCACATAGATTTCTCAGAGATGACCTAGTTTGCACTCCTGCATTTGGACCAAAAATGATGTTCTCAAGAGGATGTGAATTTTGATGTTTCCATTGTCTGATCTGTATACCTAGAAAAGGTTCACCCAAGGAGGGACCCAAAGGAACATAATCATTAGGACTAGCTTCATCAGTCTTGTTAGCAGTCAGAGTAGTTCTCTCTTCTTCTTGTTCCTCATGTTCACTAACAATTTCCTTGTGGTCTCCGGATCCATCTTCATATTGAGGTTCAGATTCCTTTGGAACTCCATCACCAGTGAGTCGTAATCTTCAAAGATTCATTAGATTCATCAAAGATAACATAAATATTTTCTTCTACACACATAGTTCTTTTATTACAAACTTTATAGTCCTTACTATGTGGAGAGTAACCCAAAAAAATTCCCTCATCACTTCTATCATCAAACTTACCAAGAGCTTCTTTACCATTATTACGCACAAAACATTTGCACCCACATGCTCTCAGGTGAGTGATGTTGGGTTTTCTCCCTCGAAGTAACTCAGAGGGAGTTTTCTCAAGAATGGTTCTAACCATGCATTTGTCTAGCAGGTAACAAGCAGTATTGATTGCCTCATCCTAGAAACTCTTAGGCAGTCCACTAGCAATCAACATGGTCCTTCCCATGTCTTCTAGGGATCTATTCTTTGTTTCTACAACCCTATTTTGTTGTGGAGTTCTAGGTGCAGAGAAATTATGGTCAATACATTGTGAGTTACAAAACTCAAGGAATTTGGAATTTTCAAACTCAGTTCCATGGTCTGTTCTTATACTTAAATACACAGAAAACATCATACGTTTCATCTTCATATCCCAAAAACAGTGTCCGTGTATACCTGGAGAAGGCATCTACAATCACAAAAAAAAATCTCTTACCTCCTCTATTTCTCACTATTATTAGTCCACATAAGTCCATGTGAAGATGTTCCAGAGGTTTGGAGGTGCTGACAACCTTTTTAGATTTAAAAGGTAACCTTACATGTTTCCTTCTAACACAGGCATCACACACCTTATCTGAGGAGAACTCAACTTTTGGTAGACCAAGGACCAAGTCCTTTGCTGCCAACTTGTTGGGTTGAGAAAGACTGGCATGACCCAGTCTTCTATGCCATAGTAGTGGATAATCTTCCACTACACTTAAGCATGTATGCTCATTCTAGGGAAGTGACATAATCGATATCTTGTAAACATTGTTATGTCTCTTGCCTTTTAACATAACTTCATCAGTATAAAGCTTAGTGACAGTGTAGATTTTGGAATTGAATTTTACTTCATTTCCTTTGTCACACATTTGAGAGATGCTAAGAAGATTGTGTTTAAGGCCTACCACATAATACACTCATGGCCATCATTCCTATCACTTCTTCTTCTGTTTGGGTTTCTTTAATCGCCATCAATGCCACTTGGATGTTTTCATCGCCAAAGTCAGCTTCCAAGGCCCTCCATATATCATGGGCAGATGTGATGACTCGATTGGTCAACTTTAAATTTAACATTCAATTCTGTGCTTTGAGACCTCGAATAGCACTATTTAGAATTCCTCGACATGTGTGCGTGGTCCGTAATTTTTTTGGAAAACTTTTATGTGAAAATTGATTAAAAAATGTGAAATAGTGCATTAAAACTCACTTAAGTTGAGTTCGATCAACATTTTGAGCAAATGGATTCGGATCAGTGTTTTGACAGTTCCAGTAGGTCCATATCATAATTTGGAACTTGCACATATGCCCAGAATTTAATTTGGAGGTCCCTAGCTTGAGTTATCGCCATTTATTGAAAAATTAGATGTTTGAAAACTTAAAGATTTCAAAGTTTGACCACAAATTGACTTTTATTTATCTCGGGCTCGAGATTCGATTCCGAATGTTGGAATAGCTCTATTATGTCGTTTTGGACTTACATGTAAAAATTTAGGTCATTTCGGACTATTTTGACGTGTTTCGACGCAAGTTTTAGAATTGAAACTTTCATAAATTCATTAAGTTCGAATTGAGGTACGGATTGTAATTTTGATGTTTTTTTATGTGATGTGAGGCCTTGAGTAGGTCTGCATTATGTTATGGGCTTGTTGGTATGTTTGGTAGAGGTCCCAAGGGCCTCGAGTGGATTCCGGATGGTTAACAGATCAAAATTTGGACTTAAGAAAATCTGGAATTTTGGCATTCTGGAGCAATCGCACCTGCGGTTTTTTGACCACAGGTGCGAGCTCGCAGAAGTACTTGATGCATCGCAGAAGCGGAAGGCGAGAGGGAAGGCTTCTTCACAGAAGCGGACAGCTCCTCCGCAAAAGCAAGTCTGCAGAAGCGAGCCTGCCCACAGAAGCGACAGCCATCCTCGCATCTGCGAGACCGCAGATGCGCCCAATGCACCGCAGAAGCGAAAATCCCTGGATAGAATCAAATCAGAGGGGTTTCGAGCTTTTGCCATTGTTGGACACTTCCAACATGGGTTAAGGCAATTTTCGAGCAAGAATTCACGAGAAAACTTGAGGTAAGTCACTCGTGATCATTCTTAGTCAATAATATTGAATTATCATTGAGTATTCCGACTAGATTACGTGTTTTTTAGGTGAAATTCGAGGATTTGGGCCTAGGAATTTGAAAATAAGATTTAGGGATTTGAAGGTCGAGTTGATGTCGGAATTTGGTAAATTTTGTATGGTTGGACTCGTGGTCGAATGGGCATTCACATTTTATAACTTTCGTCAGGTTTTGAGATGTGGGACCCACTATTGATTTTTGAATTCAATTTCGGATTTTAATTGGAAAATTTCGTATTTTCATATAGAATTGGTTTCTATAATTTGTGTTGAGTATATTGAACTTTTTGTGACTATATTCAAGGCATTCGGACACCATTTCGCGAGGCAAAGGTTTATTAGAATCTTGAGTCAGTTGCAAAGCGAGGTAACTGTCGTGGTTAATCATGACTTGAGAGAGTAGGACTTATTTGTCTACTTGCCACGTGATTCAATGTGCGGGTACAACGTATATGTGAGGTTACGAGTACTTGCATTGTGGTTGAGCCAAAGCATGCGGGTGGAATTTGTTCATTGTGAATAATTGTCTGTTTAATTAAGATATTCATTCTTAAGTTTATTATTGTTTATTTGATCACTATTCATGAAATTATTGCTAACTGAATTAGTGTTGAATATTTTGGAAGGTGAGGTCGGTATTCTGGTATTGAATTGATTGATAAGTATAGATCCCCGCATTTAAATAATCTTCTGAATTTATATTATCATTTTCATGGTGAGGAAGAGTGTAAAAGTACGAAAAGTGATGTTGTGCCATTTATACTATTTATATTATTATTTTCATGGTGAGGAAGAGTGTAGAAAGCACGACGGACGATGCCGTGCCATTTTCACATTATTATTTATTGATTTATTAAGTGAGGAAGAGAGCCAAAGCACGAAGGGTGATGCCGTGCCATTTAAATTATTTATTCATCATACTGTGGCAAGAAACAGACTTAAAGCACGAAGGGTAATTTCGTGCCATTCATATTATTTATTTATCATTTCATGGGAAGAATAAGAGTAAAAGCACGATGGGTGGTGCCATGCCATTTTTATATTTCAGCTACCTATTTTGTTGTTGGTGCATTATTTGGCTGCTATGTGACACTTCCCTGGCTGAAATTTTTATACCATTTCCCTTCACATGTTCCCTCCCAAATTTGTAAAATATTTTAATTATTATGTTCAATATGCTTCGTATATGTATATACTTGAACATGTTGTTTACGCATGTGTCTTGTCATAGCCTCGTCACTACTTCGTCGAGATTAGGCTCGACTTTTACGGAGTACATGGGGTCGATTGTACTCATACTACACTCAGCACTTGCTGTATAGATTTTGGAGTTGGTCCCAGCGGCGTACCATAGACTTTCTCGAATTCAGATACCCAGAGGAGACTGGAGGTATAACTGCACAACGTCCGTAGTTCTGAAGCCCTCTTCTACTTTATCTTAGATGTGTATTATCTTTCAAACAACTTGACTTTTATTCAGATCTTTATTCGTATTATTCTAGTAGCTCGTGTGTTTCTGACACCAGATTCGGGGATGTATTTGGATGATTCGGTTGTTATGGTCTTCCGCACTTTATTTCGGTAATTGACTTCTGTTTAATTTAATTTATTTAAAAATGGTTAAGATTATTCTAATGTTAGTTTGCCTAGCAAGTGAAATGAGCCATCACGGTCCCAAAGGTGGGAATTTCGGGTTGTGACAGGTTGGTATTAGAGCACTAGGTCACTTAGGGCACACGAGTCACGAGCAAGCTTAGTAGAGTCTGAAGGATCCATATGCAGACAACTGTACTTATCTTCTAGTGGCTATGAAGTTTAGGAACAATATCACTTCTTTCTTATTCTGTTGTGCGATTTTATTCTATCATCGATGATTGAACTATTCTATTCTTGTTCTCTTGCAGATGGCGAGAACACCTACTACATCTACCGCCGGACAGGAGCCATAGCCCCCGGCAACTATGACCAGGGGTAGAGGACAAGGCCGAGCTCGCGCCAGAGGCCGAGGTAGAGGCAAAGGTAGAGCCCAGTCTAGAGCTCGAGCAGCATCACCTGTTGTAGAACCTCATATGGATTTGGAAGCGGGGGTTCCAGCTCAGAATGTACCTGTTGGACCAGTTCAGGTCCCGGAGGGATTCATAGCTACTCCAGTGCTTCAGGATGCTCTAGTCTGTTTGGTGAGCCTTATGGAGAGTGTGGCTCAGAATGGTATATTACCAGTGGCACCAGCCGTCTCACAGGCTGGGGGAGGAGTGCGGACTCCCACTACTCCCGCTCCAGAGCAGATGGCTCCCCAGTATTAGGCTCCAGTAGCCCCGCCAGTTGGGGTAATTCTGCCGGTGGTTGCAGCACAGGCGGATGATAGGCCCCCCATGTCTTCTAAGGCTTTATTGAGGTTGGACAAGTTTACCAAGATCTTTCCAGTTAGTTTCAGTGTTACACCTTCTGAGGACCCACAGGATTATCTTGACCGTTACTATGAGGTGCAGTGGAGCATGGGTATAGTCGAGACCAATGAGGTGGATTTTGTTGTGTTTCAGATTACGGGTTCCGCCAAGAGGTGGTGGAGAGATTATATGTTGACCAGACCAACTGGGTTGTCTGCACTTACTTGGGATCAGTTCTCTCTGCTATTTCTAGAGAAGTACCTTCCTGTCACACTGAGAGAGGATTACCGCATGCAGTTTGAGCGTCTCCAGCAAGGCAGTATGACTGTTACTAGTACGAGACCCGTTTTGTGGATCTAGCCCACCATGCTACTATCTTGCTCCATACTGAGAGCGAGATGGTGATGAGATTCATTGAGGGACTCACTTACCTTATCAGGCTTCAAATGGCCAAGGAGACCGGAAGTGATATTTCCTTCCAGGCGGTTGCAAATGTTGCTAGACGGATAGAGATGGTTCTTGCTCAGAAAAGGGGACATGTTTCTGATAAGAGACCTCATCAGTTTGGTGGGTTCAGTGGTGCCTCGTTTGGAGTCAGGGGTAATTTTGGTAGAGGCCATCCTCCGAGGCCATTTCAGTCAGCACCCTAGGCATCTCACAATGCTTCAGGGAGCCGTGGTCCTATTGCCTCTGATCCTGACCAGTTAGCTTACAGTGCACCACTATCCTATTAGTGCACCTCCGATCCAGGTCATCAGAGTGGTTATCCAGGTCGACATGGACAAGTTCCAAGTTAAGTAGTCACAACAGCTGAGGGCTTGTCATACTTGGGGAGACCTTAGGCACGTTGCTAGATTTTTCCCCAAGTCTCAGGGCAGCATGCAACAGCAGGGTTCTCGTATTATGATTCCAGCACCAGCTATTTCTCCACTCGCCCAGCCAGCTAGGGATAGGGGTCAGACAGCTAGAGGTGGAGGTCAGGTCGTTAAAGGTGGAGGCCAGCCAGTTAGAGGCCATCCCAGAGATGTAGCTCCGAGTGGTGAGGCCCAGCCCCAATTTTATGCTTTTCCAGCTAGGCCTAAGGCCGGATCGTCTGATACCGTGATCACAAGTATTGTTCCAATTTTCCATAGAGATGCTTTAGTTCTATTTGATCTGGGATCTACTTATTCCTATGTGTCCTTCTACTTTGCTTCATATCTGGTTGTGCCTCGTGATTCTCTAAGTGCTTTTGTGTGCGTGTCCACACCGGTGGGAGATTCTGTTGTGGTAGATCATGTCGATCGTTCGCGTGTGGTTACTATTGGGAGTCTTGAGACTAGCATTGATCTTCTATTTCTTGATATGGTAGATTTTGATGTCATCTTGGATATGGATTAGTTGTCACCTTATCATGCTATATTGGATTGTCATTCCAAAATGGTGACCTTAGCCACGCCGGGGTTGCCTCAATTAGAGTAGAGAAGAATTTCTAGACGTTCTACCAACAGGGTTATCTCTTATGTGAAGGCTCAACGTATGGTCGAGAAGGGCTGTCTAGCTTATTTGGCTTATATTTGCGATCCCAGTGGGGATGTTCCTTCTATGAATTCGGTCCCAGTTGTCCGTGAGTTTTCAGATGTATTTCCTACAGATTTTCCAGGGATGTCATCCGACAGAGACAATGACTTCTATATTGATTTGGTTCCGAGCACCCAGCCCATTTCTATTCTACCATACCGTATGGCCTGCTGGAGCAAAAGGAATTAAAGAAGCAGTTACAAGACTTGTTTGACCAGGGATTCATTAGACCTAGCGTCTCGCCCTAGGGTGCACCCGTGTTATTTGTAAATAAGAAAGATGGTTCAATGTAGATGCGTATAGATTATTGGCAGTTGAACAAGGCTACTATCAAGAACAAGTATATGTTGCCAAGAATTGATGACTTATTCGATCAGCTTCAAGGTGCCAAGGTGTTTTCAAAGATCGATTTGAGGTCTGTTTACCATCAATTGAAGTTTAGGGCATCCGATGTCCCTAAGACAGCTTTTCGGACTTGGTATGGGCATTACGAATTCCTAGTGATATCACTTGGGCTGACAAATGTCCCAGCAACATTTATGGATTTGATGAACTAGGTATTCAAGCCCTATTTGGATTCTTTTTTGGTTGTATTCATTGATGATATATTGATTTACTCTAGCAATCGAGAGGAGCATGAGCAGCATCTTCGGATTGTGCTTCAGACGTTGAAAAATAATCAGTTATATGCCAAATTTTCAAAATGCAAATATTGGTTAGACTCAGTTGCCTTTTTGGGCACGTTGTATCGGCAGAAGGCATAAAAGTTGATCCTAAGAAGATTGAGGCAGTTCAGAATTGGCCTAGACCTACTTCATCTACAAAGATTTGAAATTTCCTAAGTTTGGCAAGTTATTATCGCCGTTTCATGGAAGGATTTTCATCCATAGCAGCCCTATTGACCAAATAGACCCAGAAGGGTGCCCCATTCAGATGGTCAAACGAGTGTGAGTTGAGCTTTCAGAAGCTCAAGACTGTTTTGACTACAGCGCCAGTGTTGGTATTGCCCACAGGTTCAGGATCTTATAAAGTGTATTCTGATGCATCTAGCATTGGGCTTGGTGCAGTATTAATGCAAGATGGCAAAGTGACTACATATGCGTCGTGGAAGTTGAAAGTTCATGAGAAGAATTACCCTGTTCATGACCTAGAATTGGCAACCATTGTTCATGCGCTGAAGATTTGGAGGCACTATCTTTACGGTGTGTCATGTGAGGTATTCACGGATCATTGGAGCCTACAATATCTATGCAAACAAAAAGATCTCAATTTGAGGTAGAGGAGATGGTTAGAATTGTTGAAAGACTATGATATCACTGTTTTACATCATCTCGGGAAGGCCAATGCGGTGGCCGACGCCTTGAGTAGATTGGTTATGAGTATGGGCAGCCTTGCGTATATTCCAGTTGGTGAGAGGTCACTTGCTACGGATGGTCAGGCTTTGGCTAATCAGCTCATGATGTTAGATTTTTCAGAACCCACTCGGGTTCTAGCTTGCACAACTACTCGGTCTTCTTTATATGAGCGCATCAGAGAACGGCAGTATGATGATCCTCATTTGCTTGTATTTAAGGACACAGTGCGGCACGACAGTGCTATGCAGGTTGCTGTGGGAGATGATGGAGTTTTGCGGATGCAGGGTCGTATTTGTGTACCTAATGTGGATGGGCTTCGTGAATTAATTCTTGAAGAGGCCCACAGTTCCCGATATTTTATTCATCCGGGTATCGCCAAAATGTATCAAGATTTACGGTAAAATTATTGGTGGAGGAGAATGAAGAAGGATATAGTTGCATATGTAGCTCGGTGTTTGAATTGTCAGCAAGTCAAGTACAAGCATCAAAGACCTGGCAGTTCACTTCAGGAGTTAGATATTCCTGAGTGGAAGTGGGAACGTATTACTATGGATTTTGTTGTTGGACTCTAACGGACTTAGAAGAAGTTTGACGCGGTATGGGTCATTATGGACAGGTTGACTGAATCAGCACATTTCATTCCAGTGGCAGTTACCTATTCTTCAGAGCAGTTAGCAGAGATTTACATCCCCGAGATTATCTGCCTTCTCGGTGTGCCCGTGTGCATCATTTTCGATCGAGGTACGCAATTCACCTTGCACTTTTGGAGGGTTGTACAGCATGAGTTAGGCACGCGGGTTGAGTTGAGCACAGCATTTCATCCACAGACGGACGGACAATCCGAGCGCACTATTCAAATATTGGAATATATGTTTCGCGCTTGTGTTATGGATTTCAGAGGTTCTTGGGATCGATTCTTGCCACTTGCGGAGTTTGCCTATCATAACAGCTACCAGTCGAGCATTCAGATGGATCCATATGAGCATTATACGGGAGGCGATGTCGTTCACCAGTTGGCTAGTTTAAACCAGGAGAGGCTCGGTTGTTGGGTACCGATTTGGTACAGGATGCCATGGATAATTTCAAGATTATTCAGGATCGACTTCGCACAGCTCAGTCTAGCAAAAGAGTTATGCCAACCGTAAAGTTCGTGATGTTGCATTCATGGTTGGGGAAAGAGTATTGCTCCGGGTTTCACCTATGAAAGGTGTAATGAGGTTCGGAAGGAAGGGAAAGTTGAGCCCTAGGTATATCGGACCCTTTGAAATTCTTGAAAGGGTGGGTGAAGTAGACTACAAGCTTGCACTACCACCTAGTTTATCGGCAGTTCCTCCCGTATTCCATGTGTCTATGCTCTGGAAATATCATGGCGATCTATCCAATGTGTTAGATTTCAGCTTAGTCCAATAGGACAAATATTTGACTTATGAGAAAGAGCCGGTAGCAATTCTAGCCCGGCAAATGCGATAGTTGAGGTCCAAAAGTTATCCATCAGTTCGAGTACAATGGAGAGGTCAGCCAATTGAAGCATCTACCTAGGAGGCTAAGTCAGACATACGGAGTAGATATCCACACCTTTTCACCAGCCTAGGTGCTTTTCTAATTCCATTCGAGGACGAACGTTTGTTTTAGAGGTGGAGAATGTGATGACCCGATAGGTCATCTTTAAATTTAACATTCAATTCTATGCTCCGAGACCTCGAATAGCACCATTTAGCATTTCTCGACTTGCGTGCGCAGTCCATATATTTTTTCGTAAAGCTTTTATGTGAAAATTGATTTAAAAAATGTGAAATAGTGCATTAAAACTCACTTAATTTGACTTCGGTCAACATTTTGAGCAACGGACCTAGATCGGTGTTTTGATAGTTCTGGTAGGTCTGTATCGTAATTTGGGACTTGGGTTTATGCCCGAAATTTAATTTGGAGGTCCCTAGTTTTAGTTATAGCCATTTATTGAAAAATTAGAAGTTTGAAAGCTTAAAGATATCAAAGTTTGACCACAAATTGACTTCTATTGATATCGGGCTCGAAATTCGATTCCAAAAATTGAAATAGCTCCGTTATGTCGTTTGGGAATCACATGCGAAAATTTAGGTCATTCCGGACTGTTTTGATGTGTTTCAGCGCGAGTTTTAGAATTGAGATTTTCATAAATTCATTAAGTTCCAATCGAGGTGCAAATTTTAGTTTTGATGTTGTTTGATATGATTTGAGGCCTCGAGCAGGTCCGCATGATGTTATGGGACTTGTCGGTATGTTTAGTAGAGGTCCCGAAGGCCTCGAGTGGATTTCGGAAGGTTAACGGATCAAAACTTGGACTTGAGGAAAATCTGGAATTTTGGCCTTCTAGTGCAATCGCACCTGTGGACTTTGACCGCAGGTGCGAGCTCGGAGAAGCGCTTGATCCATCGCAGAAGCGGAAGGCGAGAGGGAAGGCTTCTTCACAGAAGCGGACAGCTCCTCCGCAGAAGCGAGTCCATAAAAGCAGACTCTTGTCTGCAGAAGCGAACCGCCTGCAGAAGCGACAGTCATCCTCGCATCTGTGAGACCGCAGATGCAGCCAATGCATCGCAGAAGCAAAAATCCCTTGACAGAATAAGATTAGAGAGGTTTTGAGCTTTTGCCATTTTTGGATACTTCCAAAACGGGTTGAGGCGATTTTCGAGCAAGAATTCACGGGAAAACTTGAGGTAAGTCACTCGTGATCATTATTAGTCAATAATATTGAATTATTATTGAGTATTCCGACTAGAATACGTGTTTTTAAGCTGAAATTCAAGGATTTGGGCCTAGGGATTTGAAAATAAGATTTGGGGATTTGGAGGTCGAGTTGATGTTGGAATTTGGTAAAATTTGTATGGTTGGACTCATGATTGAATGGGCGTTTGTAACATTTGTCCAGTTTCGAGACATGGGCCCCACTGTTGATTTTTGAATTGAATTTCAGATTTTAATTGAAAATTTTGGTATTTTCATATAGAATTTGTTTTTATAATTCGTGTTAAATACATTGAATTGTTTGTGATTAGATTCGAGGCATTTAGACACCAATTAGTGAGGCAAGGGTTTATTGAAATCTTGAGTTGGTTGCAAAGTGAGGTAAGTGTCGTGTTTAACCTTGACTTGAGGAAGTAGGACTTGTTTGTCTACTTGTTGCGTGATTTAATGTGCAGGTACAACGTATATGTGAGGTGACAAGTACTTATGCATTGTGGTTGAGTCAAAGCATGCAGGTGGAATTTGTTCATTGTGAATGATTGCCTGTTTAATTAAGATATTCATGCTTAAGTTTATTATTGTTTATTTGATCATTATTCATGAAATTATTGCTAATTGAATTATTGTTGAATATTTTGGAAGGTGAGGTTGGTATTCTTGTATTGAATTGATTGATAAGTATAGATCCCCGCATTTAAATAACCTTCCAAAGTTATATTATCACTTTCATGGTAAGGAAGAGTGTAAAAGCACGAAGAATGATGCCGTGCCATTTATACTATTTATATTATTATTTTCATGGTGAGGAAGATTGTAAAAATCATGACGGGTGATGTCGTGCCATTTTCACATTATTATTTATTGATTTATAAAATGAGGAAGAGAGTCAAAGCACGAAGGGCGATGCCGTGCTATTTAAATTATTTATTTAAATATAAAAATGTCGTGCCATTTATATTATTTATTTATCACTTCATTGGAAGAATGAGAGTAAAAACACGAAGGGTGGTGCCGTGCCATTTTTATATTTCAGCTACCTATTTTATTGTTGGTGCATTATTTGGATGCTACGTGACACTTCCTTGGCTAAAATTTTTATACCATTTCCCTTCACATGTTCCCTCATAAATTTTTTAAAATTTGTTAATTACTGTGTTCAATATTGCTTCGTATATGTATATACTTGCACAGGTTGTTTACGTATGTGTCTTATCATAGCCTCGTCACTACTTTTTCGAGGTTAGGATTGATACTTACGGAGTACATGAGGTCGGTTTGCACTTGTAACCTTCACCGTCAAGTTTGCTTGAGAGAATTGGTCCATGACTGACAATTACCCATAGGTCAAACTCAGTGGCCTGAAGAAATGTTTCCATACGTAGCTTCTATTCATCATAGTGATGTCCATCAAACAAAGGAGGTCTTCCAATGTGCATTCCAAGTACTGGAGGCTCTGCCTCCACAGTCCGGTGTTCATCAATTACAACATAGAGACTTATAGCCTCGTCCTCCTTTTCTTCATCTTTATCACTTTCACTATCCTCATATGCTACCAAGAAGGCGTGTTTCATTGCTTCAGTGAATCCTTTGCCTAGGATTTTTCCTTTGTTGGAACCCTTTTCTCTTATCTTCTCCAGTTTCTCCATTTCAGCTCGTTCTTTCCTCCACTCAATTTCTGACATTGGGCAGTCTTTGACCATGTGATCTAGCTTGCTAGACTTGTAGCACCCACCATAATTAGCTTTGTCGATTTGCTTAGGCTTACCGTTGGTCTCTCTCTTAGATGCACTTTTGGAGTTTTTCATGAACCTCTTGAACTTGGCAAACGTTGCTAGGTCAGGATCATCATTGTCAGATTCATCTTCCTCAGACGCTGTAAGAACCAAGGCCTTATCCCTTTTTGGTTCTTCCTTGGTGCAATTCTATCTTTCTCATTTCACGAGTCTTTAAGTTTCCAACCAACTCATCAAGTGAGATTTTCTCCAGCTCCTTAGTGTCCTGGATTGGTGTGACATTTGATTCCCATAAAGATGGAAGGATCCTTAGAACTTTGCTGACCAACTCTTCTGAGGTAAACACCTTTCTAAGTGATTTCAGTTCATTAGTTAATATGGTAAACATAGTCATCATCTCCTGGATGAGCTCAGACTCCTTTATGGAGAAGAGCTCATAGTTTCTCATAATTAGTTCTATCCTTGATCTATTCACTTGGTTTGTTCCTTCATGAGAAGTTTGGAGTACATCACATATCTGCTTTGCATTGGAGCACGCATAAATTCTATTATACTCATCAGGACCAACTCCACAGATAAGGACTTTCTTAGCCTTTGCATTCTTCTCCATCATTCTAAAATTTGCTACCACAAATTTAGAGGGGTCCTTAGGAACTATTTGATTTTGTGCATTTTGTTTAGTAGGAGTCAATGGGCCTTGGTTCACTATAGTCCATAATTCATAGTCTTTAGCTGTCAGGAAGTATTACATTCTCACTTTCCACCAACTGTAATATTTTTCATTGAATAGGGGCAGTCTGGTAGTTGATTGTCCTTCATTAATTCCGGGTGGAGCACTCATCTTGCTTCCAAGATCTCTCTAGGTGTTAGCCGTGTGTGTGAGAGAATCTGCTATGATACCAATTGTTAATTTGAGTGTAGTATGATTTATTAAAGACCTTGGTTCTTTATCGTGTTCCTTAAACTTGAAGTAAAATAAGCAGTACAGTAAACACAACGATTTTTATATGGAAAATCACCCGACTCAAAAGGTGCAAAAACCACGACCTACTACATAGGATTTTCAACTTCAACTCAACTAGAACAATGAGCCAAAATGTATCAATTACAAGACTGTAGTTTAATACTCTCCAGTACTCTTACTACAATTATTTGATTTACAAGTTTCTCTAACTTGTAAAGCAAACACTCACTCCAACTCAGTAATTATTTGTAACACTTGATTACAACTCGATTTCCTAAAACACAGTCGCTAGATTGACTCAAGAAGAATACAATGTTGTTACAAGAGTGAACAACATGTAATTCGTTAGTTGATGTGTAAAAGAATGATTTCAAAAGTCCAAAAATAGATAGTATTTAAACGCCTGGATTTTGAGATCTTCTAGGAGTCCTATACATAGTCAGCTTCTCGTTTGATCGGACTCCACAAGTTTTGTGACTCTTGTCTCTCACTGAATTATCCGTATCTTCTTAGGCAACAACTCTTATCATATGTAGCATCCGTCTTCCACCAATCTCGGACGTAGGTAACTTTGAGATAAATTTACAGTCTTGCACAGATGTACAATCATCAATCAGAGAAGCTTGTCCTTTACCCTCAGGAGCTAATTCTTAGAACAGTTAAGCAGCTACGTTGAGGACCTAGTTCTTCGAACATTGCATTTAAACCAACTTTGTTAATTATCAAAATCTCAATACTCAACATTATTTACTAAGTCAAACGCAAAAGGTAAGTGATACTCCGAGGAAAACTTAAACAGAAGTGATTGAATAATCTACTAAGACCAAAGGGCTACGGAATCAGGTGGATTCTATTGGCATGTTTCGTCAAACTGCACGTCTTTTTAGCAAATTCAGCAGACATTTGTGTCAAGTAGTGAAACATCGGTTTGATTAACACGACTTCGATCTGTAATGACTCCTCCTTTTGACCCCCAAAAAAATAATTGTTACGACCCAATTTTCTTACAGGTTATGATGGCGCCCAACGCTACCGCTAGGCAAGCCAACATTGAGTTAAACTATGTTATTTCTCTTTTAACAAGTATTCAAGGGATTAAATATCATTAAATAAAAAGGTTAAGAAACCGCAAACTAGTAAATAATAGACGAAAGCAGCTGGGGGGTGCAAACATAACCATAGAATAATCTAAAACTATATGCCTGCTAGTATGTGTGCCAAGACCTGGTGTCACAAGTGTATGAGCACTAATAGATTATACAAAACTCTAGCCACTGTCTGAAATGAAAATAGACAGAAATAAATGTAAAGGAGAGGCTCTAGGTGCTGCGGAACGACTTCAGAAAGCAGCTCACCACTAGGCCTCGAGATATCTGGGAGGCGCACCAGTAGTACCGCCAGATGCACCTTCCTCAAATCCTGCACGATTAGTGCAGAAGTGTAGCGTGGGTACATAAACAACATATACCCAGTAAGTATCAGGTTTACCTTGAAGAAGTAGTAACGAGGGGTTGACTCCGACACTTACTATGGGCTAACAATATAAATATAAAAATTCTAAACATACATGGGTTATGTAGATAATAATAATAATAATAATAACTCATTAACAAGCGAAAACAAATAATTCCTTCACAATTAATAAATTCCAAGTAAATTCCTTTCATTATTAATTGTAACCTCACAAGTCACAAAATAATATCTAGTATGATTAGGCTCCAAATATTATTAAGCACGATTTATGCCGAGGTCGTACGCCCCGATCCAAAATAACGTGTACAGTGTCGAGGGCCGTGCGGCATGATCCATAGATGCATCTATCTACTGCCGAGGCGTTCGGCCCGCTCCACAAGAAGAGAAGATACTTTATAAGCATTTAACTTAAACGTTATAACAGAGCTAATACACAGTGTAATAAAATTTCCATTAACGGTCAAGTAATCCGCTAAAATTCAAGTGAAATTCGGTCGTTTACAATTCCTCTAACAAGTTCTAATACAATTTGAGCACTTAAATTAACAAATGGGTATAAACCTTCAAGTAATCCATGATTTGGGTCCTAAGCTACCCGGACATAAGCATGAACAGTAGCTACGCACGGACTCTCGTCACCTCGTGCGTACATAGCCCCCACAATTAGAAGCAAATATTAATTTAAATCACTTATGGGGTAAATTCCCTCTTACAAAGTTAGACAAAAGACTTACCTCGTCTCAAGGCTCACTTTTCGGTCACAATTTCGCTCTAAAGCCCCAACTCGGTGCCGAACAATCCAAAACTAGTCAAATATAACATAAATTAATTAATACATGTTCAAAAGTTCATATCCTAACCATTAGAATGATTACCCAACCCCACCTGAAGGATTCCTAAAATTCATCCCCGGGCTCACGTGCCCAGATTTCGAAAATTTTCGAAGAAAGTTGTTACCCATAACCTCACGAACTCAATATATAATTTTCACTCAATGCCCTAACCATTTTCGTGGTTAAATTCTATTTTTTATCTAAACCTAGGTTTTTCATATAAACCCATAATTTTCACAAACTTACATGTTAAAATCCACACCTAATCTATGTATTTAACTTACATAAGATAGAATTTACTTACCTCCAAGTTGCTAGGTGAATACCCCTCTCAAGAAGCTCCAAAATCGCCCAAGAGTGCAATAAATGGGCTCAAAAATTGCTGAGTCCCGACTTAAATGAAGGTTCTGCCCAGCAGGACTTTCGCACCAACGGTCCCTGGGCCGCACCTGCGGTACTGCTTCTGTGAAAAATGGTGCGCTTCTGCGGAAATCCTCAGGCCCAGTGCTGGTCTCTTCTGCGGACGGGATTCCGTTTCTGCGGAAGTCGAAGCGTATTTGCGGCTTCTTTGCACCTATGGGCAATCCTTCGCAGAAGCGAGACTGCTTTTGCAGACCACCGGCCAGCTGCCCCAAATCCTCTTCTGCAGCCACAATTACACACCTGTTAGGCCGCAGGTGCGCGCACACTTGCACTAGCAGCCCCTTTTGAGTCCAAATACAATCCGTGCATTGCCCGGATTGCACCCGAGGCCCCCGAGGTCTCGTCTAAACATACCAAGAAGTCCATAAACATAAGATGGACTTGCTCAAACCCTCGAAACGCGAAAAACAACATCAAAACTAAGAATCACACCTCGAACCAAATCGATTCGACTTATGAACTTTAAGTTCTTCCAATTAGCTCCAAACGTGTCGAATCATACCTAAGCTACTCGGAATGACACCAAATTTTGCGTGCAAGTAATGAATCACCATATGGAACTATTCCAAGGCTTGGAATCCCAAACAAACCTCGATAACACCAAATTCTACTCCAAATCAAATTTAAAGAACTTTAAAACCTTTAAGTTGCCAACTATCAATATTAAGGCCCGAAATGCTCCTAGGTCGTCCAAACCCCAATCCGAGCACACGCCCAAGTTTAAAATCATCATACAAACCTATTGGGACCGTCAAATCCCGATTCTGAGGTCGTTTACTCAAAATGTTGACAAAAGTCAAACTTACCCTTTTTAGCCAACCTTAAGGAACCAAGTGTTCTGATTTCACCCTGAAGCTTTCCAAATCCCGAATTGACCATTCCCGCAAGTCATAAAAAAGTAAAAACACATACGGGGAGTCTTATTTAGGGAATGGGGACCTAGGAAGCAAAACGACCGGTCGGGTCGTTACAAAAATCCATTTTGATAAAAGTCCCTTCTCATATTAACTAGTATGACTTTTACTACAAGAAAGAAAGAAAACTAATAGCATGTTTGGCCAAGTTTTTCCAAGCTGAAAAGCACTTTTTTTCCTCAAAAAATATACTTTTTAAAGTCGAAGTGTTTGAACAAGCTTTTAGAGAAAAAAAAGCTTTTGAGTAGAAGCAGAAAAAAGTAGCTTTTTCCCAGAAGCACTTTTTTGAGAAGCACTTTTGAGAAAAATACACTTAGAAGCACTTTTTAAAAGCTTGGCCAAACACTAATTGCTACTTAGAAGTGCTTTTCAAATTAATTATCCAAATACAAACTAGTTTTAACCAAAAGTACTTTGAAAAAAGCACTTTTGAAAAAAAGCACTTCTCAAAATAAGCTAATTTTTCCAGCTTGGCAAAACAGGCTATAAGTGTACTTACCCGCAGATGGTATTTATACTAAGAGCCTGTTTGAAAAGCCATCTAGGAGTTGGATTTGGGTGTAGTTGAGTGTATTTACACAATTTGACATATTTGTTTAGCCAAATAATTACTCTGTCAATATGGAATTGAGTGTAATTGGAGAGGTGGTAATTACACTGTGTAATTACAAGGTTACTTTTTAATTTCTTTCCTTTTTGTTTTTATTTTAATTTATTTTCTTTATAATTTTTTATTTCCTTTATTTTAATTTTTTATTTTATTTTTACTTGTAAATTTCTTTTTAAGTTTAAAATTTATTTTTTTTTACATTATTTATCTTTTATTTTTCTACTTTTACTTCTTGTGATTCCATGTAATTGCTCGTATATTTTATTTCTTATTTTTCTTATTTTCTTCATTTAGCGTAATTGCGTTATTATTCAAGTTTTTGAAAAACTACACCTCCCAATATTAGAAATAATGAGTCATTAACAAACTTGACATATAATGAATGATGTCATTAAAGTAAAATTTCGTTATTGAATGAGGTTATAAACTTATTATGTTTCCTAATCTTTAAGTTGTATTGGAACTAATTAATTTTTATTATGTTGAATTTGACATATGTTAAACGTTTTGTTTTTGGATTTTAAAATTGTGTTATAATTATGGTTCCAATTTATTTGTTTTAGTAGTATTGGCTTGTTAGTTCACATTGCATGTTGTTCATTTTTTCTGTTAGAATTGATAGATTAGTTTTGTCAAACATTTAAATAATGTTATGATATTATATTTATAAATATTAATTTATTTATCAAACATGCATTCCATGATATACTTATAAAACGTATGTTTTAGTTTTTATAATTAATTAAACTAAATATTATTAATTTGGAAAATATGTATTAATTATTTTTGCAATATTAGTTATAAATATATGATTACTAATTAATGTATATTCAAGAAAAAAATGCATCTTAACTACTAAAATCTAATATCATTTATAGGCATATATTTATTTTATTAATTTTTAAGTTTTGATAATTACTTCATTTAAAATTTAATCTAACTGTGTAATTACATTTGTACAACCAAACAGTTGCTTGTAATTACACAGTAATTATGTTATGACAAACAAATAGGTTATCGTAATTACTATATTGTATAATTACTAGGTTGTATAATTACTACCTTAGTAATTACACTAATTTCAATTACCGATAACTTTTCAAACAACCCTAAATTAACTAATTTAATCTTAACCGTCACAAATTAAAGTGTGATACATTATTGTTTTGACTATGATTTGGTGATTTAGTTAAAGATAAATTATACAGTGAAAACCTAAGAAGAAATTTGTAGAATAGCTAAGACCTTAAGGGGTCGTTTGGTAGGCCGTATTAGGTAAAATAATCCCCGTATAAAAATTTAATCCGTCCAATACCATGTTTGGTTGGTCAATTCAATTTACTCCTACCTAATACATGGATTAGTTATCCCTCATATGAGGGATTAACTAATACCAAGGAAAGTAAGGGATTACTAATCCTTGGATTAGCTATCCATGGATAAGACTTAAAATTATTAAATCAAGGGTATAATTGTAAAGAATATTTTATATAGTTTTAAACTAAACACAAATTTAGATTATACATTGCATAATTAATTTTTAATACAATGAACCAAACACTTGATAAAAAATAATCCCAGCATTACTAATCCCTGCATTACTAATCCCTACTAATCCCTGCATTACTAATCTCTGCATTACTTGTGTTCGTACCAAACGACCCCTAAAGGGCCAGGTAATCCGGAAGAGTACATCGCCCATGTTTCTGTTGGCTTACGTCAAATTTGAACAACCCTTTAAAATCTTCCACCTATAATTTTATTTTGAGTCGTGAAAAAAATATGTAAAAACATTTTTGTGTTCTTACTAACGAAGGGCAACTTAATCCTTCTATTTTTCCTTCCAGTTTCATCAATCACTACCAACCACTTACAGTTTCTTCAAACTCCAGAGGACCTTAAGCAAAAGTCAGCCGACAATTGTGTTGAAGTAAATCATCAGTTTGATAAAACTCTTTTTAATTACCTATTGTGAAGAGTTTATTTTACAGAGAAAGAAGACAATATAATGAGCTTTTAAGAGTGTACCCATAGAGGGAGATCCAGTATTCGAATTTTATGAGTTCTTACAACAATTTCAAACTATTGAGTTCACAAGAAAATAATCATTAAATCTTTAATATATAAAATTTTAAGAATAGCTATTGGATTCATATGAATCCATAAATATTACTATATATCCGCCTCTGTTTACACATGTGTTGATACTGAGGAGCACCAAGACAAAGATATCTACAAACAATGATAAAAAAAAGGATTTTTGGACAGAATCCCAAATGTTATACTCCAGGTTTAGGGTAGGGCATAAGCTTGTTTAATCCGTTCATACTGTGCCTTGTGCACCTATTGTGCAAAACATGTTTTCGATTTTCTTTCTCCTTTCATTGTATATATCCAGTTAATAACAATTTCTTGTCTTTGTCAAAAGACACGAGGAATTCCTAGCTGACAAAGCAAAGTAGGTAGCTCGATCAATTTTCACGTTTAAGTATTAATTCAGGTTTACTGGATTGCAATGGAGACCAATACAGTTCTTTTCTGGATTATAATAGTCTTGTATCTCCATTCTCCCTTCTAAAGTTATATGCATATGGTTAAAACTAAAAACTAATCAGTTATAGCGAAACAAAATTTGAATTGCAATAAGAAGAAATGAAAACCTTTTTTTCATCAAGTACTGCTGGTTTTTTTTCTCCTTTTATTTTTTTTTTGGCTTTCTATTTGAGGGATGGCCAGTGGGGTCTTTGAAGAGGGTAGGTTACGAAAGATCGTGAGTTAACTAGCACACAATCACACATAAAGAAAATAGAGTTAAAAAGATAATATAAAGATTTAATAACGTTTCGCTAAACCTATACGTCCTCGGACCGGGCAGAAGTAGAGGGAATTTTTCACGATGAACAAAAAGGATAATCAAAAGGATCCCCTATAACCCTTGTATATAGTTCTCAAGTTGTTTCTAAACCTACAAGTTTACTTTTATGAATCAACGAATTACCTGCAGTTTGATACATAAAAAGTTGTTCATTATTAGGTTATGCTCTAGAAGGGTTTGGGGTTGCTCATATTTTATAAGAAATGGTTACTTATAAGTCAAATCATATTAGAGCGAGCCATGAAGTACTTGGTACTATGATCATCTCGAGTTGAATCCACGAAAGAAAAGGGTATACATACCTAGAATGACCGCTTTCCAAAATTATATAAATTTATATTTTTTATACATAATTAATGTATATTTTTACATATTTAATTGGGAATTATAAATTTTTTCACCCATCGACCAAGTTTGCTAAAAGCCATTTGACAAACCTACCAGGATAATAGGTATTCCAAACCTGTTCACAAGGACAATTGGTGTCCCAAATTTACTCAGAAATCTAAAATAATTTTCACATAATTCAAGATACAAGCAACATAAGGTGTGCGAGGTGGATCTAGAAATTCTTGAACATGGACGCATCACTAAAAAAAAATATTAAATGGGAATCGGTTCTTATTCCTAAGGATAAATAACCCAATATTCAACCAAGTGTATCATTTAATATTTTTGAAGTATGGGTGCCAAGATAATATTAGACTAATTATATAAAATACGTACATAAAATACATAGTTTGACGGTAAGACCATGGGTTCACGTGCCCCATGATTGGGACAATAAATCCGCCTGAAGGTGTGGGGGTGCATGTTGAAAGAGTTTTGAGATATATATAAAACGAATATATATTTATATAGAAAAACTAATTAAGCTTTCTTTTTTTCCCCGTCAAACTCTAAATTTTCTACCACGCCTTAGCCCTTACTTCACACAAATGAGCCACGTGTCTCACATAGCATTGACTATGTTCCATGTTGACATTGTTTGACCCAAAATATAGATTTTGATTCAATAAATTAGTTTTAAGTAAAATAGAGTCAACCTTAACTAATAATAATATTCAAAAGATAAGGTTATCGGTTTAATAGCAGATAATATGTATATTTGACCGAATGATAATGAATGTAAGAAATAATGACAGTATTCAATCATCCAAAAGATGAAAAATAGCATTAAATAATAATAAATAGCAATGAATGACATTTAAGTAAATAAAAATGTGTGAGTTACCCGAAAAGGGGTGAAATCTGTGGATGTTCTTTCTGACAATGATGAATGATTGATGAGCCTTAGAGCACTCAAGATGTTCTTGGATCAAGTGTAAGAGCTAGGCAAGAATCCTAGTAAAAATGTTGTTTTCGTATGCTTGAAATATGGTTAGATTCTCTCAACAAAGTCAATGTATTTTTGTACAGGTGAACATCTCATGTCCCCTATCATTGTGTCTCTTTCTATTTATGGGGAAATATTTCTAGAAACCCTAATAGTACAGGTACAGAGAATATCCACTAGAATATTTTCTTTTGTGTCATATCCTAAAACTAGTCGTTATAACTCTGTCCTAGGATGCTCGACCTCGACCTTGATTTACAATGACTTCTTGACTTCGATCCTCGCTGACTCTTCGATCGGAACCTTCATCGCTTCTGGGACAACTTCGACCTTGGGCAGGTCTTTATTGAAGTCATACTGATAGCACGCGGTAGTCCTGTAAATGCCTCCCTAATATTAATATGGTTTGATCATATTAGAGGTAAGTTTTGACCCATACAGTTAGTTCCTCCGCTTATTGAGGTCGTCCTCATAGGTGAGCTTAATGAGCAGATAATGTCGTTTTCGGTCGAACTTATTAAGTAAGCTGCATGAGTCGTAAACGTCGTGTCGAAGAGACAACGTGGCCCTCTGTGGGCCGCATATTTCAAATACCTCAGGTTTCCCGGGCGATTTGTTCGAGTTATCCTGTATAAGGATTAGAATGACGTCATGACATCAGTGTCATTATGAAACATATTCCTGATACGCTACCTCGATTCATGCGTGAACCTTGATTGGATCTGCCGTTTCGATTCTGATGCCAATTATGACGAGCCATTTTCGGGTTTAGTGCCATGATATCTATAGGTTTTCTGGGCTTGAGTTTGAAGTTTGTTTCTTCTAACTTTTCAGAGCACCATCCTTCTTCTTGCCATTTTTCTCTCTGAACTTCCTTTCCTCACTTTTTAGTCACGCGCATTTTTGACTGGGTCGAGAAAACCCCCTCCCCACATCGTAGGGATCCGCGACTGACCGAGCTTCATCAAGAAGTTCAAACCAGCTTTTCCTTCAATAGGTAACTTTTTATGTTTGCCCGTGGTCATTTCATTTTTCATTGTACGCCGTGTCTTGCTAACTTCAGCGTTTGTTTCTTTTCTAGGCAGGGGTTTTTCTTGAAGGAGCCAGACACCGGTGCCATCTTTTCGGAGGAAGGCTGCTGCACCTTCGAATTCTGCCCCTATTGCCACTACTGCGCTTCTGTGCGGCCCCTCCCTCGGCTACTGCAGTCCAAGAACCTACCTCTATTTCGTCCACTACTTCCGCTCCTCAACTCTTTTCACTGATTGATGAGGATAACGATATCTCTCATGAGGATGGTAGTCTAATGCCTCATAAGAGGAGAGCCGTGGATGCGGGAGGAGAAAGGCCAGTAGCCGTCGACTTGGAAGAAAGAGACTTCGTGCTTTCGGAGACAGTCACAATGCATGTTTGAGAGAGCACTGGGGCGGAATCCGACTTCCCGCACTTGGAGGAGATGAACGTGACTGCATCGATTCATCCCACGGGGGAGATGGTCGAAGGCGAGATGCTTGATGACGGCCTCGCACTTCCGAGGCAAGAGGAGGCTTCATCTTCTAGGGTTGCAGTAGATGTCCTCTCTTCTGCTGATGGCAGAGAGAAGGCTGTTGCTGAAGAGACAACGGGTCTGATTCCGATATGGATCTGGACGAGTTGAGGATGATCAAAGAGGGACTTACTCAGCTCGAGGTGAGGTTGGAAGAGGGCTCTACAACTATTACGATCCCAATGGATCAGAATTTGCTTGTAAATACCGAGGGAGTAGTCCCTTCCCTCTGTCCTCTTTGTTCTAAGGTTGAGGGTACGACCCTCGAGACGATAAACGAGAGTGCTCTGTCGAATAACATTATTGGTCTCGCTCTCCGGGTTAGTACGATTATCGTATGTTCTTTTCCTTATGCTTTAGTTTCTTTGTAAGTGCTAACTCCTTTTTTTTATTTTTGTAGACGGTTATTCCAGAGATTGGGAGTGCTCGACGGGAGAGGAGACGTAAAGAAATTTACGTGAAGCTGAAAGACAAGTATACAATGTGCCTTAGAAAGTACCGGGAGTTCCGTTGTCGGCTTCACGAAGGTGGCGATGTACGGTCCTGAGGGAGGACTTAAAGAAGAGGGGCGAGAAGCTGATGCAGGCTGTGGAGAAATGTAGCATCCTTGAAGGGACGTTGAGGAGCAGAGAGGAGGATCTTGAGCTTAGTAGGGGCGTAGACGCCCAATGAAACAATCTCCAAGCCCAAGTGGTCTAGCTATGAGGCCAACTTGAAGAGTGCCAGTTCAAGGGGGAGGCTCTTAGCAGCAAGGTCGCCGAGAAGCAAGAGGAGCTTGATAAGGCAGAGTCTGCTCGGTTGGAGGCTTGGAGAAGGGTGGAGTTCCTTAAATTAGTGAACCGAACCCTTTGTTCTAAGCGATAAAATGACTTGTCGATGGCGAGGGCTAAAGAAGAACGACTCGATGAAAGGATTGAGGAATTGAAAAAAGAGACCTCCGATCTTTGTGATCGAGTTGCTTCTCTGGAGGCCGAGAAGGCCAAACTTCTTGCACGACCTTCTTCATCTACAGCTTCTTGCTTCCGCAACGTCCCTTGTGAGCTGTATGAAGAATGGATTCATGCCGAGGCCCGAGTAGATGTGCTTCGGGAGTTGCATGTGGCATGCTTAGTTCCTGCCGCAGACTTTGAGGATGCTCGGGTCAAGGCTTGCGAGGCTCGGGTTGCTTGTGGCTATGACCCGGCTACGCCTCGCCCTAGTGAAGAAGATGAGGATAGGGAGGATGCTATAGATAACCTTGAGAATGAGGCCTGGCACGATTCTATTTAACCTCACAGCGAGGATGGAGAGGGCCTGTGGGTCGTGATGGTGATGGCCAACAGTAGTTTGTTTTTATAATTTTGTGTATTTTTGCTGGCGTCTTCAAGAGCCTTTGTAAGAAACCTTTGTCTATAAATATCAAAGTTGGTTTTCGCTTTTATTTGTGCCTTTCTTATTTGCCGTGATCTGTTCTTGTACTTTGCATATTTTGCTCCTTCATTGTTGTCGTCCTTTGACTGGTGGTAGTCTTTGGTTTGAATAGCTATGGACTGAATCACCCCTTTGTCCGCATAGATCGAGTATGTCTGAGGATCAATGGTTTATGTTTGAACTTGGTCGGACTTAGATTCTTGTTCAGTTAAGTTTAACCTTCTATTGAAACGTGGCTGAGGGCCGATAGGTGTCATTTGAACTTGGTCGAATTTTAACCTCTTTAAATTGCAGCCGAGGGCCGGTAGGTATTGTTCACACTTGGTCAAATTTTAACCTTTTGTTAAATGTAGGTATTATTCGAGCTGGGTCGAACTTGACCTTTTATCGAGGTGCGGCCGAGGGCCAATAGGTGTTGTTCGAGCTGGGTCAAACTTAACCTTTTGTTAAGGTGTGGTTGAGAGCCTATTTGTTCGAGCTGAGTCAAACTTAATCTTTTGTTCAGGTGCGGCCGAGGGCCGATGGTGTTTCTTCGAGCTGGGTCGAACTTAAACATTGTTAAGGTGCGGCCGAGAGCCGATAGGTGTTGTTCGAGCTGGGTCAAACTTAACCTTTTGTAGAGGTGCTGCCGAAGGCCAATAGGTGTTGTTCGAGCGAGGTCAAACTTAACCTTTTGTTAAGGTGGTTTTGATAAACATAAGTTTCTATTAGTTTGACATTGTTGTTCTAAATACATGATTGGAAAAAGTTACAAACTTTGGGCGCTGGTTGGCATTCCAGTCCCAGTCCCAGTCCCAGTCTATCTAGTCCCTTCATTATTTGACTTGGAGAGTATTGAGGAGTCGGGAAATGAAAGAGAAAACAGTCCTTCCTTCGCATGGTTCGACTCGAAGTGTCCCTTTCGTCGCCTCGTTAAAAACCCCCTTGAGAAAACCCTAATGGGACAAAATTCAAGTGAGGAAAAAAGAATACGACTTGGGGCCGCTTCTTCTTTTTAGAAGTCGAAGTATTTGAGGTGGATGATGTTCCAAATGTTTGGTAATTATTCCCCTTTCATTATCTCTAGTTGGAACAACCCTTGTTTGCTTTGGCAATAATTTTGTACGGACAACCCCAATTTGTTCCCAGTTTGCCTTCTCGTGGATCTCTGCTTGCTTTGGTATTAGCTTTGAGTACGTAGTCCCCGACTTTAAGCGGTCGGACCTTTGCTTTCTTATTATAGTATCGTTCCGCTTGCTGCTTTTGGGTGACAATCCTTACGTACGCCATATCTCTTCGTTCGTTGATTTCGTCGAGTTCTTGCTTCTAATTTCGTTGTTAATAGTACCGGTTTTGTGCGAGTACCTTAGGATGGGTTCTCCGACTTCGACCGGTATAACTACTTCGGTTCCGTAAACCAGAGAGTAGGATGTCTCTCATGTGCTTGTTTTTGAGGTGGTTCTATATGCCCATAATACTTCTAGAAGTATTTTCGGCCACAGTCCCTTGGCATCTTTGAGCTTTTTCTTCATGATGTTTAATATGGACTTGTTGAAGGATTTTGCCTGCCCGTTACCCGCTGGGTGATAGGAGATTGAAAGTATCCTCTTAATATGCCATTTCTCAAAAAATTCGGCGGTTTTCTTTCCCGTGAACTGGGGTCGGTTGTCAAAGCTGATCTCTTTGGGTAGGCCGAATCGGCAGATGATGTTTCTCCATACGAAGGTGATTACCTCTTGTTCGCGTATTTGGTCTAACACTCTTTCTTTTACCCATTTAGAGAAATAATCAGTCAAAACTAAAAGAAATCGTACATTACCTTGCCTTGTTGGGAGGGGGACCAAGATGTCCATTCTCCACTTGATGAACGGCCACAGAAAGGTAACTCAGTGGAGATGTTCGCCTGCTTGGTGAATTATTGGGGCATATTTCTGGCATTGCTCGCATTCTTCACAAACTCTAAGGCATCTTTTTCATATTGGGCCAGTAGTATCCTACCCGTATGAGATACCTAATGAGCGCTCGATCGTCGGAATGAGCGCCGCAATGGCTTTCATGGACTTCTTCGAGGATTGGCTAGGTCTAGTTTGGGCCTAAACATTTTGCCAGAGGGCCGCCGTATGTCCTTTTGTATAGGTCATTGTGGAGGATATTGTATCTGACTGCCTGCGTTCTTAGTTTTTTGGCTTCCTTCTTGTCGTTTGGTAGTTTTTTGTCCTACAAGTAGGTGATAATATGATTGTGCCAATCCCAGGTTAAACTTATAGATCTTACCTCGATTTGGTCTAGCGATAAGTTGAGGAGGTGGACTACACTTTTGTCCCCGGTTGTGAGGCCTTTAGTGGCTGCAGTAAATTTGGCGAGTTCGTCCGCTTCAATATTCTACACACACAGGATCTGGTCAAGATGGCATTCGTCAAACTTGGGCAGCAACTTACAGATCTCGGTCTGATATTTTCGCAACCTTTGTTCTTTGATTTGGAAAGTTCCTATGACTTGGTTTACTATGAGCTCGGAATCATAATGGAGTTTTAACCGCTTCATCCCATACTTGAGTGCTAGTCTATATCCTGCAACTACAGCCTCATACCTGGCCTCATTGTTAGTCATATATGGGTATCTTCTGGACTGGCAAATTACTTCGCCGGTAGGGACCTCGAGTACGAGTCCCATTTCGGATCTGAAAGTGTTGGATGTGCCGTCGGTGTATAGGACCTAGAGATCTTGTGTTTGGAGAGAATCTTGGACGGCTTCTTTCTTGACTTCAAGCATTATCTTTGCGCTGAAGTCGGACGAAGTCGGCGAGCATTTGGTACTTTATCATTTTTCACGGCTGATACGTGATATCGTGCTCGCTTAGCTCGATGGCCCACCTAGCCAGCCTCCCCAATAATTCGATTTTATTGTAAAATGCCTCTCAGAGGAAAGGCGGTAACGACTGAGCTAGGGTGGCACTAGAAATAGGGTCTATGCTTTCGTGAAGCTATGACAAGTGCCAAGGCTAGTTTCTCGAGGTGTGGGTACCTCGTCTCGGTGTCAACGAGTGTTTTGCTAATGTAATAAATGGGAGATTACGTACCTATACTTTCTCGGATCAGTATTGCACTTACAACAACTTTGGGGACGGCCAGGTAAACAAGGAGATGTTCCCCGAGTTCGGGCTTTGTGAGCAGAGGTGGCGATGACAGATACGCCTTCGGTTCTTGCAGAGCTTGTACGTCCTCGAGCGTCCACTCAAGGCCATTATCCTTTTTGAGTACACAAAAAAATCTATGACATCTATCAGATGACCGCGAGATGAATCTCGATAAGGTGGCGATTCGGCCGGTCAACCTTTGAACTTGCTTCTTGGTCAGGAGCTTCGGTATCCCTTTGATAACTTTGATTTGGTCTGGTTTGACTTCGATCCCTTGTTGTGACAGTAAGAAGCCCAAGAACTTTCCCGAGGCTACTCCAAACGCGCATTTCTCTGGGTTTAGTTTCAGTCCGTACCGTCTTAGTATGTCGAAAGCTTCCTTTAAATGGTCGATATAGTCCTCCGCCTTTACAGATTTGACCAGCATGTCATTGATATATACCTCCATGGTCTTCCCAAGCTGATCTTTGAACATTTTCTTGACCAATCTTTGATAGGTAGCTCATGCGTTCTTCAGCCCGAATGGCATGACCCTATAACAATATGTTCCTCGGTGGGTGATGAACGTGGTTTTCTCCCGGTCCTCTTCTTCCATAAGTATCTAGTTATAGCTCGAGTACGCATCCAAAAAACTCAACAGCTCGTGCCCGGCTATTGCGTCGATGAGTTGGTCAATATGTGGTAATGGGATTGAATCTTTTGGGCACACTTCGTTCAAGTCTGTGAAATCTACACACATCCACTATTTCCCCTTTTTCCCTTGTTGGCGATCCACTTGGGGTATTTCGACTCCCTGATGGAGCCATATTCTAATAGCTTCTCCACCTCCTCATGGATGGCATCGTTGATGGCGGGGTTGAATTTTCTTCTGACCAGGCTTATTAGGGGGTAGAGTGGATCGACGTTTAGTTTGTGTGTGGCGATCTCCTTGGGGATGACCGGCATATCTGCATGGCTGAAGGGAAACAAATCCGCATTAGTTAGTAAGAGTTGACTAAATTTACTTGATTCTCAGAGTTTGCAGCCGATGTAGGCCTTTTTGCTGTAGTCATTGGGATCTAATTGAATAGGGTCGAGGTCCTTTATAGTCGAGTCCGCGACTTCAACCATTTCGGGATCCATAATGACATCCCTGATCTCTTCTTATGTTGGCCTCGGCCTGTTGATTGTTATGCCTCTTTTTCCTTATCTTTCTTCTGTTGGGTTGTCGTGTTGTCTAAGGCGATGCAGTAGCATTCCTAGAACGTGCATTGTTCTCCCCATATGATGAATATCCCTCAAGGTGTCGGGAATTTGATTACTTGGTATAAGTTGGACAGGCCGGCTCTCATGGGATGTATCCATGGTCATCCTACTATGGCATTATATACGGTGGCCTGGTCCATGATGTGGAATTTCGTCTCCGACGTTATGTCGTCGGCCAAGACGAGGAGTGTAATTTCTCCCGATGTCCGTTCAACTGCATTATTAAAATCGGTTAGTGTGATGCAGCGCGACACTATCTTATTCTCGAGTCTCATCTGGGTGAGGACTCGGGGATGGATAATACACACTCCACTCCCATCATCCACCATAGTACGCTTGACATCAGTATCTAAAATGCGCAAAGTAATGACAAGAGCATCATTGTGAGGGAAATTCAAACCATCAGCATCTGACTCGTTGCAGATGATACTTTCTTCGAGTCTGTCATATTTTTTGTGGGTGATAGATCTTTTGAGCTTGTGAGTAGCAATGAATGTAGTATCGTTGATGGAGGCGTCGCCGCTGCCGACGATGATCATGTTGATGGTGCGAGCTGGTGACGGTGGCTTTGGCGGGCCTTGGCGTTCATGTCCTCTAGCAAAGTTTTTTCTCCCCATGTCGCTCAACAGCTCTTTGAGGTGTCCCTGCTGCAACATGTTCACAACCTCTTTCCCGAGGACGATGCAGTCTTTTGTCTTGTGTCCTCGCTCCTGGTGGAGTTTGCAGAGGGCGTCGGATTTTCTGGTGCTCGGGTCGGACCTCATCCCGGCCATTTCACCTTCTTTACGAGTTTTTTCGGGGCATAGACTATTTTTGTAGGTGACACACAATATTGTGAACAGATAATAAGGTGGCATACCTCTGTCGTTCTGGTGAGTCTCTGTCCTCAGCCTGGACGGGCCTTCAACAAAGCGGAAAGAAGGCGGGGCGGGGACCCTCACGTATGGCTGATGTCGCTCCCTGTTGGGTCGTGAGACCGGGTGATCCCTCCTTATGTTATCTCTTCGTTCTTTCCTAGGCTCGGCTTGTACCGAGATGAGCCATCGAGTTGGTCCGTTGAGGTCGTCACCATCTGCTAGGACTTCGGCACAGTAAGCATTGTGGATCTCATCCGAAGTGGTTAGAGGATATTTCATCAACCGGCTCAGCAGTTTTCTCGTCGCTCTTGAACCCTCTCTACTCAACCCGTTTTGAAAAGCCGCGACCGCCATCCCTTTAGACACGTTTTGTAGGGACATCCTTACCCTGTTGAATCGGGCAAGGAAGTCCCTCAGTCCCTCTCCTAAGGACTTCTTAATGGTGAATATGTCATTTACTCTTGTTTCATCTTTCTTGGCTCCTGCATGCACCGTTACGAACATATCGGCCATTTCTTCGAAGTTTTCTATAGAGCGGGCTGGTAGATGTGAGTATTATGTTAATTCCCCTCCCGTATAAGGGTTTCGCCAAATTTCTTCAACAAAATAGTGGACACCTGTTCCTTGGTGAGGTCATTGCCTTTCATGGCGGTGACATAATGAGTCATGTGATCTTCATGGTAAGCCGTTCCATTGTATATCCTGAGATACGGAGGCATTTTAAAGGTCTTTGGTATGGCATGCAGGGCTGCTTCCTCGTTGTACGGCTGCTCTACGAATCTACCGGCGTCCCACTTTGGCAGTAGCTTAGGGGCACCCAGTATCTTGTCGACTCGTTCTTGGTGTTCTTTCATTTGACCTCTGAGTGCTTTATTTTCTTTTTTCATTTCTTCCATCCTATTTAGAATAGCGAAGAGGACGTTGCACTTGCATTGTTAGTAACATTGTAAGTTATACCTGGTGTTGGAGGGTCTGGTTGGTCACGCTGTTCGTCTGCTTGTTGCATTGCATGGGCTGTTGCGGTCTCTGTAGTCGTGCATGGAGTGGGTTTGTTGAGCATGCTTACTAGTGTATCATCCAACCATGCTTCGAGGAGCTTTTTCATGGCCGGTGGCATCCTTTCCCCTCTGGAGGCCCCTTTTCCATTTGGTTTTGTTATGCTACAATGGGGGAGGCGACCTCTCGCGTCTGGGTGTCACATCATCGCCTAGTGTTTCACAGCTCTCGTTGATAGTATTCATGAGGTTGCCAGGGAAATCACATGTCACTTTAGTCCTATCTCCTTGGTTACCTACTATGTAGGTTTCCAAACATGCAAAGAAAAAGATGGTCTAGGGGTTTGTTAGGCTAGTGACTTATGTGAGCTATAGATCTAAAGGAAACTAAAAAATTAGTTAAGCAGTCCCCACAGACGGTGCCAAACTGTTTGACCCAAAATATAGATCTTGGTTCAATCAATTAGATTTAAGTAAAATAGAGTCAATCTTAGCTAATAATAATATCCAAAAGATAAGGTTAACGGTTTTATGGCAGATAATACGTATATCTGATCGAATGGTAATGAATGTGAGCAATCATGACAGCATTCGATGATCCAAAAACATGGAAGATATCATTAAATAATAATAAATAACAAAGAATGACATTTAAGTAAATAAAAACTTGTGAGTCATCCGAAAAGGGTGAGATCTTTGGATGTTTTTTCTGATAATGATGAATGATTGATGAGCCTTAGAACACTCATGTTATTCTTGGATCAAGTGGGAAAACTAGGCAAGAATCTTAGTAAAAAGGTTATTTTAGTACGCTTGTACTATGGTCAGATTCTCTCTATAAAGTCAATATATTTTCTTACAAGTGAATATCTCGTGTCCCCTATCATCATGTCTCTTTCTATTTATAGAGAACATATTCCTAGAAACCCTAATAGTACAGGTACATAGAATATTCACTATAATATTCTCTTTTATGTCTTATCTTAAAACTAGTCGTTATAACTCTGTCTAGGATGCTCGATCTCGACCTTGATCTACGACGACTTCTCGACCTCGATCCTTGCTGACTCTTCGACCGTAACCTTCATCGCTTCTGGGACCACTTCGACCTTGGGTAGGTTTTTATTAAAGTCATACTGATAACACACTACAGTCCTGTAAATACCTCCTTAATATTAATATGGTTTGATTATATTAGAGATTAATTTTTACCCATACACTGCCAAAATCTCGTCCTTTTTGCTGTTGAAAGGTTCAAGTCTCCGTTTGTGTTATGGAGCGAAAATTAAACAAGACATATCATTTAGTAATATACTTATAGACATTTTTCATGCAAGAAATGTGAGTTTCATTCTCATTGTTCCTTTTCTCTTTTTTTCTTTGTCATGTCATAGAATGTTTTTTAGAAGAAAAAGAAGATGAAAATCTTTTTTTCACCTTCAACATTACTTTTTGAATCAAAGATCTTTTTTAATTTTAGATTACAGATCGTTTTTTCTACTTATCTCAAATTCTTACGACAAATTCATAGCTGACGTAATGTTGGAAACTTGCAGGGAAAAAATAATTTTCACCCCTCCAATTCTTGAATTTCTTATTCTAATCCTTATTATATTTTTTTAGTAACCCTGGTGTCCGGCATTTAAATTAGTTTTATTCTTAATTAAGGACAAATTGCACCGAAACGCGCAGCAAAATATTACAACAAAGATTAAGCTGGGTCCGACTAAACTCAGGTGAACTGGAAGCAGGTTAGGCTAAAATCATAGTATTAACTAGTTGCTCCGCTTGGTTATATAACTTTCAACTTTAATTATTATAACTACGCTATTCTTGACATGGACACTCTCTGCAAAAGTAGATCGACAAACGACAAGTTACTTAGTGTGACAAAAGACAACTTTTAGGCCTTAGACTGATACTTCTTGCGTCCTAGTTTTTTTGATAAACACCACGTTTAATAATACTAAAAATAAATAGTTAAATACTATAACAAAAAGTTTTATTGACATAGAAAATACGTTAAGAACATTAAATTTAAATAATTAAATGAATTGAGTACTTTAAATAATTAAAGTCGTAAATACTATATGAGTATATTAGAATGTTCCGATATGATAGGTGTATCATATAAATGAAACGGAAGGTTGAATATATAAATAAATTAATTATCGGCATTTTTGGCTGATGAACGATGAATTGATGAGTGATGAAACACGTCCAAATGGTGGCACGTTTGGTGGATGCCTAACGCAATTGAGGACAAAGTTCTAGAACTAGTTAAAAAAAAAAAAAAAATTGGTAATTTAAATTTATTACCAGGAAAGATATGTACAAGTATAACAGAAATTCTTCACTATAATTCTATAGTTGGACATGCAGCCCCAACCATAGAAGGTCTAGGTAAACTAATCAATACCAAATCTAAGAAAACACAAGAAAACTATCTAAGGATAGAAGTTTAGATTCTATAGTATCTTCACTAAATTCGATTTCAAACTCCCTCGACAATGGACTTCTTGAATTATTAATCTGACCATGTTCTCACTTCTCCTCTTCCGATTACGAAAAGTTCTCCAATTCCTCTCTTGCCATATGTGGTATACAGTTACACATTAGTAGCATTCTATATATGGCTGCTGATGATCTCCTACCTGATGCAAACTGTGTAGCCCAACTGATCTCCTCAGCTCATCCTTTGACATCTCTGTTTATTCCAGACCATTGTAGTAGTTTCCTCCATATAGCCGCTGGGTAGTTACATTCGAAAAACAGGTGCTCATGATCCTCGTCAACTCCTTCACATAGGGAGCAAATTGGATTGGTTAAGATACCCCATTTGATAAGCCTATCCCTGGTGTATAGCTTAACATGTATGGCTATGTATACAATAAAGATCCATTTAGGGTAGCTATCATTGTTACACAATTATTTCCTCCATGCAATCTTTGAAAATTCTCCCTTAAGTTTGTTGTATTTGTCTCTGATGGAGTAACAACCTGCAGTCATCATCTCTTCCACCCTAAGGTTTGCTTCAATTAGGTACCTGGCAGCACCTAGAATCTTTTGAGTTAGCCATGATACTTGCTTAACTTTGACAGTCCATGCTTCTCCTTGCTTTATATAGTATGTGTGCATCCATTGTATCCATAATCGGTCCTTCTTTTTGCACAAGTTCCAGAGGTGTTTAAGAGTTGTTGCTCTATTCCATGTAATAATATCAGTAATATTCGTTCCACTTGCAGTCTTAGGCCAACAGAGTTGCTACCAGGCCACCAGTGCCTTCCTGCTACTTTCCGCTTCCCTTGTCCGTAAGAATCTCTTACAAATAGTTTCAATCTTCATCATGATCTTTTTTGGCCGTGGAAAGATCTGCGACCAAAAGGATTGAATAGCAATCATAACACTCTTAATCAATTGTAATCTTAGAGATGAGCTTATATAGAATAGTGCAGCATGAGATAGGTCGATACTGTTTGATTGAAGCTAGGTTCTTCACTTTAGGAATCAGGGTGACTGAGGTGCTGTTAACTGGTTTGTACATTTTGTTCCCATTGAAGAAGGTTAGGTCTGCTGCTATTACATCCTCCCCAATTATAGTCCATACTTTCTTGTAAAAGCATGTATTAAAACCATCTCCTCCTGGAGCTTTTGAGTCATGAATCCCCTGTAGTACTTTGAATACATCATCACTAGTGAAAGGTGAGATTAGTAATAATTGTTGATTTCTTGACTGGTCCTTGCCTCATCACAATGGGATCAATCGCAGGCGGGCTACTAGATGAAGTCCCTAACAATCTCTTGTAGAAGCCCACTATTTCTTGCTCGATGCCTGTTGTAGTCCTTATCATACTTCCATCTTCAGCCGTTAGGAGCTTGATTTGATTCTGTGAGGTTCTCCCTTTCATGCTGGCAAAGAAAAAAGCTACGTTAGAATCCCCCAGTTTAAGCCATTGTACCCTTGACCTCTGCTTGAAGATACTTTCCTCTATCATACTCCATTTCTCAAGCTTCTGTTTAATAGCTTTTTCAGCTTCAAACATATCAGCATTTGTGGTGGTGTTTCTCATCTGTGTTTTGAATGGTTGCTAAATCCTCTCTCATCTTTTTAACCTTTGTAGTTGTATTTATAAACTCTTTCCTATTCAAGCCTTTTAAAGCAGCTTTCACAATTTTTAAATTTTGCCAAATACTTTTCATATCAACACTTCTGTTTTGCCATCCTTCTTGTACCAATTGACCAAAATTTGGATATTCAGCTAAGCAATTGTAAAATTTAAAAGGCTTCTTCATGTTATTCATTGTTACTTCTACCTCTATACTTGGGGGAGAATGGTCTGAGAAGTGAGGATCCATCACTTGGACTTGTATAGGAGGCATATCCATCATCTATTGAGCATTTACAATAGCCTTATCAATCCTGCCATACAGATGGAAGTTGGTCCATGTATAAGGTTTCCATACAGTCGGCAATTCAGTTATTCTGAAATTTCCATAAAATCCCTGAAATCTTTAACTTCATTATCCTGAACTGTAGTGCTATTGACTCTGTCATCCATATCCCTTATTCCATTGAAATCCCCATAATTAGCCAAGGCATGTTCATTTGTTCCTCCAACTCCTTTAAAGCAGCCCACAAATTATATATATGAGCAATTATGTGAAGCCCATACACAGCAGTGAAAGCAAACTAATTGGTAGCAACAGCACTTTGCACTAGGACATGTGTGAAGTGTGTGTGACTCTGTAAAGTCGTGAACATATTACTATTAGGATCCCACACAATTCATATTCTCCCTCTGCCATTTGATGAGACATCTGAATACCATTTCCAACCAGTTACAACCTTGTTTATTGTATCTTTTACTTTAGTATCTTGAACTTTATGTTCAATGCTATGATAGTTATCTTATTCACCTGTAAGAACACCTTCATCTCCTTTTGCGTATATACTTTATTGAAACCCCTCACATTCCATATAGCTATCTTCCTATTGAAATGGGTTGGTGTGAAACCTCTTTTTTACCCTCATTAGTACTCCTTTGTCCTTCAACAGCATCAGGGCAGCTTGTATGATCAACCTGTGGTTCCTCTCTTAAAGGAGAGAAACCATTGGTAGTGACAAGAGAATATTGCTGTGAACTGGGATGGTTAGCTTGCAAACCTCTTCCACTAGCTTTTTGCCATGGTTCTTTGTCATTATCCAGTGTCTATGGCTCATGTTACTGAGGTTTGGTTGCATGTTTGTCCTTAACCTCATCATTCTGCTTGAATTGCCCTCTTGCTACCCATTGTACTGTTGGCTTTTGGGTCTTTAATTGCTGTATATTGGCTCCGGTCGTATAAGTTATGTCTTGTTGATTTGGTGCTACAACCTTATGTGTTTGTTGACCATCCATCTGCCTTACCAACTGCGGCTCCACAACTTCTTGCATGACAGCACAATCATGCCCAACCATAAGGTATTTATGGCAGTATTGTGGCACCCAATCATACTCTACCACCTGTTCAAATTCTTTCCCCGATGGATCCTGCACTATAATGCATTTTGACAATTTCTTTGAACTATCCAGTTTAATTAGAACCCTAGCATTGGAGATTCTAGTTGTACTAGATGTACATTCATCAGCATATATAGGGCAACCCAAACCACTCGCAATTTTGCTCAATGTAATCTTATCCCAACAGTTCAGAGGCAAGTTTGGAAAACTCTCCCACAGTGGTATGGTCTTCAGCACCTCATCATAAAAATTGAAATCAGCAGACCACGATTTGAGGATAATTGGCTTGTTACCTATAGTGTGGGGCCTGAGTACAATACTTCATTTTATCCTCCATGGTATTGAGCAGAATGATAAAATATCCCTCATTGTAATATTATACTTTTGGTTTAGCAGCAAAGTTCCATTGGGAAGCTATGAACCTTTCCATAGTTCCACTTGATAGGGAGGTGCCGATGGCATACAGTATAATTGCCTTTTGCCATTTCTCAGTTTCATCGGCCATTTCCTCTTATTGCAGTTGAACCTTTTTAACTCCATTCTGAATCATTGAAGGAATAAAGACCAGGTATATTCCCCTTGCAGCCATCATGTTGCCAGCAAATAGGTTCACCCATGATTTTTTTGCCGTCCCATTAGTTGGACCTGCCTTCCCCTGTTTCAGTAGATTATCATCTTGTTGCTCCTTGAGCTGTTGCTTCTCCTCTACAATTGATTTGCTCGTGCTAGCAATAGCCCTTTGAGAGGGGATTTGGTCCATCGTCTTAGGCTTCTCAATTAATTTGTTTACTGTTCATTCTACAGTAAGCAATGGAACAATGTTACCTCCTAGGCTAACTGATCCAATCGTCCCCATCGTAGCTTTAGGCATTAAATTCAGGCCACTGGTACTGGTTTTGCTCGAATTTACTGGTGAACTCAACTTCGTGGCACTTCATCCTCCTGAATTAGGCATTATCGAGTTTTTCCCTTTTTCGCTTACTAGGGTTTCAGTCGGTGACGAAACCCTTCCTTGTCTTCCACTGGCGATTTCCTGACACTACGAAGTCAGCTAGTTGAACCTTCGTTACATTCCGTTTTGGTCGTCCTCGCCCGATTTCCGGCCAACGTTGTTTAGCAGGTCGCGCTTAACGTACGTCGAGAGCGCGTAATTACCATAGAAGAAACCCTTTTACTTCTCTTTCTTTTATGTAATTACTATAGAATTATTTATGCCTTGTGAAATTAGTGACTAAATTAACTAGATTTGAATTTATACATTAGACAACAGAATGTATGAATAAGCGTTAACTTAATTCATATTTAATTCTGGTGTGGGATTAGGGAAGGGAAGAAATTGCATAAAGACTTGTTAAGTTGTATTCCCACCCTCCACCCC